>MJUT01047825.1:614287-635736 GCA_002080005.1 Gigantidas platifrons | reverse complement strand
ATCTTGTCCTGTTTATAGTTAATAATTTACCTGCCGTTAGCAGATCTTGTCCTGTTTATAGTTAATAATGTACCTACGTTAGCAGATATTGTCCTGTTTATAGTTAATAATGTACCTGCCGTTATCAGATCTTGTTCTGTTTATGTCCTTTGGTTTTCTTGCTCCCAAAGACTTTTGAGTTATTAGGCTTACCAATCTTTTGACTCAGAACGTACCTGATGGAGGACATTACAGAAACGCTTTGTGTGCACTAAATTGGATATCTACGTTTTTATTATTGTCACACTCTTTAGCGTTAGTAATAACTATCTTATACAACTGATACAATAGAACCGCTTTTAACGGTTAGGTATGCTTCAAAACACCAGATGAAGCCATGAATGAATAGAAATATGATCCCGAATATCCACAGAGAGATACAACTTCTAGTTCTGAGGGAGGATTCGAATATGCATATCACCATTAGGATTGGAAGGAAAAGAGTTCATTATGAATTTTACGCTCTTGTCAAAAACAAAGATAACTTGAAGCTGCCCCTAAAAAGAAATGATGAATACAGAGTGTTTGCAGGTGTCCAATTGTCCAACCAAACACTACACATAAAATTAGAGATTGAGAGACACGAACCTCTCTAAAACCGGTGTATACTCAGGTGCTCCGGAAGGATTAGCAGTTCCTGCTCCACTGTTGGCACTCGTCGTGTTACTCAGACATTCCCTTCCATAGACCATCTACATAATGTATATTTGCATATGTGTTCTCGTCATGAGCTATGTGTTATGGTGTTCAACGCCACTTTCAACAATATTTCAGTTATATCATCATGGCGGTCACCGGAGTACCAGAAGAAACCACCAACCTGCCACAAGTCACTGACAAACTTTATTACATATAGACACTAATTGCACATGTAGTTGTCAATCCAACTACTATACGATTATGAACAGAGCTGAAATATGACTCATTTGTCGATAAACAATATTAAAAAACAACATTAATTTAATCAATTAATCAATATTCCAGCTGATAATGACGACGATATTGTTAATGACCAACTGGATAATGTGACATCAGAGAACATTAAGCAAAACGTAGATTACATCGCTAACAATCTAGATATTGGTATTGTTCTTGACAAGCTTTTTGAACGACAAATCATAACAATTGACGAACACGATATGGTACAAAGGCCATCAACTAAGTCGGAGAAAAGAACAACCCTTATGTCACTTCTATTAAGCAGGCCTAACACCTATTGGCTCTTTGGCTTTATAAGGGTGCTAAAGAATACTGACCATACCATTCTTTTGGAACGTTTAATACAGCATATCAATAATGGTCAAGGTAAGTACAGTTCACCTTTAGGTACATGTAACAAAATAGAAAAACAAAAGCAAAAATATCATACTGTCAGAGGAGTTCCAAAATCCAATAGACAAATCGTGAAAACGGAGGCAAGTAAACGGTAAAGAAATGCGAATGGCAATCAAGAATTGGCAATCCAGAAACACAAGCAACACTGAATACAGAACGAAGATAAAGAAAACAAAAACACAACATGGAAAACTAAAAAAGATGAGCAACATGAACCCCACAATAAGGAATCAAGATGCTCATGAATGGTAAGCAGTTCATGTTTTATATATATCAGTAATGTTACTATTATAGTCATTCCGGTGTAGCAGGCAATATTGTCCGGCCCGCCAGATTGCCCGACCGGAACATATTGCCTAGGCTGAATCGTCCGGTTGGATATTTGAGACTAAGCGGAATAGTCCGGGTCCAGGCAATATAGTCCGGTCTGTTATCACAAAATGTACGCTAAAAATACAAAACAAATTTATGACAAATACTATGTATTTTATACTTTATTTACACAAGGAAACAAAAAATTATTGTAAAGTTTATTTTATTTCCTGCAAATGCAACACAACCAAGTTTTTGCAGTGGGTAGTTCTTCTTGGATCCCCAAGCATTGTAAATGGAACGATTCTATGCATTTGTGTTTGGTGGAATACCTGATCTGACTAAATGTATTATTCCAATAAGCTTAAATCATTTTATTAATTATAAAACATGCCACTCCACCAATAGTACATTTAGATATTATAGACTATTTTATCATAATATTCAGAATACAGACTATTCGAGAATCTAGATGGTTTTATATTGAAATGAATGCACTATTGGAGGACTGCTATATTGTTAATATACTGTATATATTTGACGTTCTTGTTTATATTTGTTTCCTTCTTGTTACTGGAGAGGATATACATAGGCGTAGCTTGTTATCCAATCCTTTTGATCTAAAATCAATAAAATATTTGAAATTGAAATTGAAATCTGTCACAACCTATGACTTCCTTTACCTATGCATATACGGTTGTTGACAGATGGGACAGTTGTATGCACCATCAAAATCATCTACTTTCATCTTTACTAAAACAATATATATAAACAATTAATAATGAAAATATAAGCATACCTGTTTTGCAGATACATATTTGCAAATTAATAAAGTAAAGTTTGTTATATAGGTCTGGTCCTTTTCTCAAGAAATTGCTTCGCCTATCTTCTTATTTTCCGCTTTTCGTTTTCAGTCAGCACCTCTTGATATTCTTTGTCTATTGTATACTTCAGAAGTGCGTTATAAACGCTCTCTTCCGTGTTTGCCAAATAATTTACTTAACAGATTAGTTCAATATATACTATATTCTTTAAGAAGTGTTCACAGAATATTAATACGGGCGTCTCAGTCATGGGGTATGGGAGGGTTTCCTCCTAAAGGTAGAAACTATCTCCCATTTTTTTCATCCGGGGTTCCCTTTAAGTGTAATTTGTTTTGTAGAAAACATTTATTTGATTGACAGATATAATCCATTGTTCAGAAAATTTTGGTAATTAGACAATGGTTAGGAATAGCCCATAATTTGGGATGTGTAGGCCTAACTTGTGGGTGATACAGTTATATTACTACTTAAAAATGGAAAATGCTCGGTAGGACTCTAAATTAATCATCAGATTATCCTATTTTTTATTCTATAGTCTATGAAGCATATCCACTACTGTCCATTATGGTTTTGATACAATATCACTGTGATACAAGGGGCCGTCGTGATCGTATGGTACCTGGATTTACAACTACCTGTGCGATCAGTACCTCTCACCACTAATGTTCGATTCCCGCACATGTGGTGGTTTGACTCGATCCCACTCAGGCACAACAACATTATGTGATACAGATTTTAAGTCACTTGCGGCAGGACGGTGGTTTTCTCCGAGTCCTCCGTTTCCTCCGCCAATAAAACTGACCGCCACGATATAACTGAAATTATGTTGAAAGTGCCGTTAAACACAATTACTCTAGACTTAACCTACTGTGATACATACGATGTAAATTGTATCAGAGCGTGTGGTTTGTTTTGTTGTCACACGATACAATAATCGTTAAAGAAAAACGAAGGGTTAACCAAGAATGAAGACGTGATCCATAATTGTATTAATATTTAATGATGTTAATTAATTTCAGAAATGTGTAACGCATAAAATGCAACAAACGCATTCTGGATATATATTAAGAATAAGTTTTTCATCTTTCATTTTTAGCATTTGCAGAACTACCATATGTGCCGTTCGGTCATACTATGCCTCTTCCAAACGAATTTATTGCCATAGTTCACAGTGATTCCATACAGAGAGAAGAAAGCGAGGTTATTACTCTCAAAATCAAATCAAAAAGTTGTATTTAAAGTCGGTACATTTTTATAACAGCACAACATTAGCTCTCAAGAGTTTTCAAACCGACATGCATAATACAATTACATAAATACAGCATAATAAAATACGCTGTGTACAAACTGACCCGGGAAAAAATGTTTGGACTCGTGCATATCTAATTCCGGAACGGAACCGGACTGTAAAAAAGCAAGAAGAAGGTAAGAATTATGTTTATTTATTTGTTTTTTTGCATGAACTTGGGGGAAATAAATGCTTTATTAACCATTTCCTGCTGTCAGATGAAACATTTTGGCTATATCATCGTATATTTATTGAGAAATAAGCGATCATCTGCCGCAAAATAACGATCAGCGTGACCCCAACCCCGAATTTCGCTCAGTTTCTCTTTGAATTGCTTACATTGAATGGAACGAAATGTATTGAAGGAACGATTGGTGAATAAAGATGACAAGAATCGTCACTTTGGGCTTTTAATTATTGATATAAGTAAGCACGGGGCGAAAGAAATGGGTCATGTCAAAATGGCAGGACCCGGTTTCGTGAATGATGTTTACAGCATGATGAACCGTTTTTGTTCTAAAAAGTTTTGCGAACAAACAGGAACCGGTTTCGTCATATAAACATATGTGTGTTACTGACGTGCTAATCTGAAGAATTATGAACAATTTATACTAAACATTTACGAGAAACACAATGCCTGTTAGGCGTCAAAAGTATACTTTTGATGCGTATCAGGCATTGTGTTTCTTGTCAATTTTAGTATCTAAAACTGTAATAGATTGAATATTTTATTCTTTGGTATATATATCATGCATTGAAACTCAGTGCCAGAAACAAAATTGATCAATTGTTATTATAATTTAATACAATGTAATATCCCAGACTCTGAGATCGCAGATTCACGAAAATTTTACTTTTTAATGCTTTTGGTCCAGTCAGGTATAGATTCAGCAACTGGTACTGATGTTTTCATTCTTTTATGCAAAGGACTGGAAATAGTGGTTATATCTGTACTTTTATCCTTGACTGTGTGCATTGTCAATGCATTACTTGTACAGTCTGTTTGTATTTGTTGTGCCAAAGCCTTTATTTTCTATGGAATAACATTGAAATTATGGCTTCTGTAACCATAATGTCCACTAGATGAATTCAGTTCAAGGTATTTAACTTTCAACATTAGTGAGCCGTAGTTTTCCGTCGAGTGTTTTATTACTTCTTCAAATAGGACGAAGGTTGTTTTGAAGTAATAACAATGGTACGGATGATTTTCTCTAGAATGTTTTATTAAGTCATCGAATTGTGGAAATGTTGTATCACACTATAAACAATGGTTGCTGTGGATTTCTGTTGAGTGGTTTTTCATTTGATCGATTCGTGCAAAGGTCGCATTGCAGTAATAACAGTGGTAAGGTAAAGGGCTTTCCATGTTTGTTCGTACCATGCAAATAAAACAAAATATACAAAGAAAAAGTACATCACTTAAACGACAACATAACTAAGATTGTGGATTAACATGACGTTGTCTGGTTGTATATCTAGTTATACACAAATGTAAAACTGGATCAAAAGCATTAAAAAGTAAAATGTTCGTGAATCTGGGATCTCAGAGATTGGGATATTCATTGTATCAAATTATAATAACAATATTCAATTTTGTTTCTGGCACTGAGTTTCAATGCATGATATATATACCAAAGACTAAAATATTCAATCTATTACAGTTTTGGATACTAAAATTGACAAGAAACACAATGCCTGATACGCATCAAAAGTATACTTTTGACGCCTAACAGGCATTGTGTTTCCCGTAAATGTTTAGTAAAAATTGTTCATAATTCATTAGATTAGCACGTCAGTAACACACATATGTTTATGTGACGAAACCGGTTCCTGCTTGTTCGTAGACATTTTTGGAACAAAACGGGTCATCATGCTGTAAACATCATTCACGAAACCGGATCCTCTCATTTTGACATTACCCATTTCTTTCGCCCCGTGCTTACTTATATCAATAATTAAAAGCCCAAAGTGACGATTCTTGTCATCTTTATTCATCAATCGTTCCTTCAATACATTTCGTGCCATTCAATGTAAGCAATTCAAAGAGAAACTGAGCGAAATTCGGGGTTGGGGTCACGCTGATCGTCATTTTGCGGCACATTATCGCTTATTTCTCAATTAATATACGATGACATAGCCAAAATGTTTCATCTCGCAGCAGGAAATGGTTAATAAAGCATTTATTTCACCCAAGTTCATGCAAAAACCAAATAAATAAAAATAATTCTTACCTTCTTCTTGCCTTCTTACAGTCCGGTTCCGTTCCGGAATTAGATATGTACGAGTCCAAACATTTAGCCGGGTCAGTTTGGATACAGTGAAATATATCATGCAGTACAAATACATATCCAGATATTTATGCATACAATTCTGTGTTTTGACCTCTGGACCCCCACAGCCAGTGCGCATGTGGCAAGTGACTCTCTGCGCACTAACTGCCATAGGACCAGAAGTCAATACAGAAAATAGATGCCGACATTTATCGCACATATTACACATACAAGTACATTTAAGCAAATTATAAGCAGTCTAAAATTAAGCAAATAAGGAAATCAACTCAAAACACACATAAAATATTCATACACTTTTAAATCATATTTTAAAAATATTCATGTAGAAATAGCTAAGCACTAAAATAAAGCAGTCTATTATTAAGCAAATCAACTCAAGACACACATAAAATATTCGTGCACTTTTAAAACATATTTTAAAAATATTCATGTAGAAATAGCTAAGCACTAAATTAAAGCACAATTTAAACTGAAAAGCATACAAAGCAAAAAAGGCAGTAGTAAGGCAAATTTCATGCAATACCTATTCTAGAAAAATAGTAATACTAGTAGCAAGCATTGCAGCGGCACGAGTTACCATTCCATGAGTTTATTACATTTTTGAATTGATTAAAAGATGTTTGTGTTCTAAAATGGTTTGGCAACTCGTTCCACAGTTTAGCAGCAGCATATCGAAAAGATTTTAGACCATACCTCGTGGTTCGTACTGAAGGAATGTCTGTAATGCTGTCGTACCTAAAACAATATTTAGTATCTTTAATTTTGATTAAGTTTGATACGAAAGATTTTCTTTATGTAAAATTTTATAAACTTCAATAGCCATAGTTATATTTGACAGAGAGAAGAAAGCGGGGTTATTACTCTACATACGGTAGCGTTACAACAGGTCAGTCACGAAACACTAGACGCGGATCTGAACGAAGTCTGGCAGGGATCAATATATTTCTATTTGAGTACCTTCTCTCCTGATACGATACTAGCCATTTTGAACGGAAAGGGTGATGCGAAACTGGTGATATTTCTGCAGCTTTTGTTTTCTAGAAATAAGTACCTTCTACTTCAGTATCCGATGGACACGGTTGTTCAATTCGAATTGGAAGAAAAGCCAGAGGATATCTTTATCGATACATTTTATGGTAGGTACAAAAATGTAACACCTTAACCTACTCTAAACAGGATTGATATAGAACAGTATTGGCTATATATGAACAATGCCATGATTAAACTCCCCGTATATATAAATGTGCACATGCGTATTGTCAGACAATGATTGTATGTATTTATGCAGGATCAATGTGCATATAAAATTTAAAATGTTGGCTTTGCTTTCTTACACGTTCATTTTTTTTCTGAAAAAAATACAGACAATCATCTATCGACTTTGACGTACGTAAATTGTCATTTTCCGGTGATCTAGTTTCCAAGAAACGCTTGTGACAGTGACGCATGATGGAACTACGATTGTTTAAGCATTTCACTAGTTTAACTTGCTAAAATGTCATCAAAGTGTAAAATGTCAGTAAGAGAATTTAAAGATAAAGGGGTAATTAGAATCCGTATATTGAAGAAGAACAGACAACACAATGGTCAAAAGATAAAGTACAAGAGGACAAACAACGACCTTCAAAACATACAAATAAAACTAAAGATCGAGAAACACGAACTCTACCAAAAACCAGGGGTGAAATTAGGTTCTCTGGAAGGGTAGAGTCATTTCAACACAGTCTACTATGTTCATCTAACATCTAACATCATCCTTTTTTCTGATCAGCTAACGTAACTTTTCATTCAACCTATTTTTAAAGTGCAATTAATATAGTAAAAAATAAAAAATACCACACTGTGGTAACAGTTACAAATTTGTAAAATCTACTACAAAAATAATAGAGAGGAGCAAAAATCGATTCCTCTAATACAAATATATTGTATTCATATTCAATCAATGAAAAGTGGCGGGGTTAAACTAGTTTACTTTAATTTGATATAAGACTATTAATTATCATGTCTTCAAGTGCCCGTGGTAATGAGTAAGGACAATTATGTGGTTTATTTTGATTTCAGGAAGATGGAAGTCACAGATTCCAACTAATAAAGATAAGTTTTGTTCAGGTTAGTGAGCCACAAAGCGAAAAAGACAAAAGAAAAAATAAATTAAAATATAGTCTTCATAGCTACGTTGAATAAGTTTGGGTCTTACTCTAGAATAGTTTTGTCTTTATACAGAATTTCAAGTCGTTCCTATTGAACTTTTCTCTATTTTTCGAGACGAAATATCCTGTTCAGTATTTTTAGCATTTTTATGTCTAGTCAATTCCATGATTCGTCTTTACTTTTTATTTAATTTGCATATTAAGCTAAAGTTTGTCATAGTCATTTCCTATGGCACTGTTCTTTCACCAATTGTCAACAAAATGTGTTCGGGATTATCGAAAGGGCAATCAAAAATGGAAAACAATCCAGAAACACTGGTAACATTGGACACACAAGACACAGGACGAATACAAAAAATGATCAAATACAAGACAACAAAGATAACTAAAAAGATGAGCAACACTGACCCAGGTGCTCGCGAAGGGTAAGTAGTTATTTGCTCTTGTAAAACACTCGTCAAGTCACTCATTTCGGCAGGACACGCATATTTCTGCACAACTTATATTTGTCCCAATGAATTAGATGCAAAATTAATGTATGGTTTACGTAACGTAAATTAAGCAATCAAATCGTTTACTGCGAAAACAAAGTGAACATATACTAGTACATACATCTCATAAATACAGGTTAAAATGTAGAAGCTAAGATTAATATACATGTAATATATTGCATAGCAATTTTCTAAACATGCACACCACATCGTTGGTGAAATGGTTATGGTGCTTCCCTAGAGTGTGTTAGATCGTGGGTTATAGCCCCTTTCGAGTCAGACAATAGACTCTATGAAATTGGTATGTGCTGCTTCTTTGCTAAGCACACAGTATTAAGAAGTAAGAAAAATTAATGGTTGAATCGGAATCATGATAATGTGTCCGAGATCAGTGACATGTCTTCCCGAGAAATGTTTTTTACAGTGAGGTAGCACTATAAAGTTCTACTTATTGTTCTAGTTTAGTAGAAAGCGGAGATCATCTCATCGATATGGAGCTTGTTCGTGCCATAATATAGCTGAAAATTGTTCATTTGGAGTTAAACAACAATCCCCCATTCACTCGCTCGGGATAAGCATACACTAAAATATAGATCACTGTTGTTACATTGCTCTTAAAGACCAAAAATGCTTTGTGAAATGAATAAGAAAATATATATTGTAGACTGTTATCAAGCCACATTGAGAGCAAACTACAAGACGGTCCTTGATGAGATTGAAGATGATATTATTCAGGATACGTTGACAAGATTAGAGAAGCTGGGGAAACCCAATGACCAATTGCATTCTTCACAATGTCTCTTGAAAAACAAAACAAGATCTGAAAAGGCATTCACTTTTCTCCAGTATGTTCTAGGCAACGAACACGTCCTGTACGAATTCAGCAAAGCTTTTGAGTACCATTCACAGGTTGAATTGAAACGTGTGAAATGCAGAAATTGTTCTTCGCCTGAAGGTACATACTATATATCAGTAAATAAATAATCATGCAAATACATTAAACTAACAATTTGATTATAATATTGGTGGAGCTTACATGATCTTTTGTAATATTTGTTGCATTTTCGCCGTCTTGTATTGTTCCATGGTGAACAGGGTAGTTGTACGTGTTGCTATGGTATTAACGACAGTTACAGCTTCAATATACAAGAGGAATGGTTGATTGTTTTGTTCTTGGCTGCTTAGTCTAATTGTTAAGCATTGCTGTTTCGGTGTGATTTAAGGAATAGTCTTGCTAGTGGATGCAGTCGACAACTACTGTTTTTATTTATCAGAGGAGTGGGTGTTGCTGTTGTGAATGATTGTATCGGGTTTACCAGAGAAGTGGTTCGTGTTGTTGTTTATAGTATTGACTGCCATTGTAGTGTCATGTCTACAAGAAGAGTGGTTCCCATTATTGTTCCTAGTACTGCAACAATATAAAAATAATTTGGTTCCACGTTTTTTTTCTTGTACTTCAAGAATTTCAGCTATGTGCATGACTGGCCATCACAAGCTTGCAAACAATGAATCATATAGTACGGTGTATGGGTGCATGTTGTCATAGCTACAAGTAAAACTGGTGCTATGGATAGACATTACTCAAATACAAAGAACACGGCTAAATCCCATTCTACATTCCGTATTTGATTTTTCTCTCATAGTTATCGGATGCTACTTTTAGAGGGGTGTTTCAAACAGGAGGAACTAAGAGCTATTTATATACAATGGGTTTCTCTCTATTTTGTTTATGTAATATAACACCATGGACATCTTATAAGAAACAAGAACGACTTAACCTTCGCGAGCAACTGAGTTCACATCTGGTATTTGTGAGGTCGGGGTTGTTCATTTTTCTTAGTATCCAATGTTGAATTTTTGTTTTGAAATCGTTCTGTGTATTATGCCCAATGTTGACTCTGTCTTAAAATTGTCCTTTTTTCGCATCATATAGTTTATTCACAAATCTTCTGTTTACAACAACCTTAATGGTCCAGGGTTGCACATTAAGGGTCACTGTTTTACATTAATCTCACTTATTCAGGGGTAGCAAGTGAAAATTGAAAAAAAAAACATTCACTTATACACACATTATATTCATTTGTTTCAACATTTCATCATAATACACATACTTATTGCCACATATTAGCTTTATGGTGCTAAATAATATATAAATATATGTTATTCCGAATAAGTTCTCATTTGGTTTCATCAATCGCACTATTATGAGAAGTTTGTAATGTGCGTTGTAGATATTGTTGTAATAATGGTAAGTATTGAACATTGTTTGATCTCCAATTCGGAATTGATTATATTTCACCTTAGTAAGTATTTTCCATATTTCCCACTTTGAGAAAATATTATTATATTAAAAATGAGGTATAAATCTTCACCCCCATATATTCCTAACCTTGATTTCTATATTAGCTGTTAATCCAGATCGGTTAAATGTAGCTTCTATTTCTTTTATAACATTTAAAAATAGATGTTGTATCGTTTCAGCATTGTCTTTAATTTGGCACAGATGACAGTTTCTATTTATCCATTCATGATTGCCCCTTCTGGTTACTCTAACTTTAACTGACTAATAGGTTACTTTAAGACGAATAGACTCGAATGCAAAGAGTATCATTCATAAAAGTTTAAGTACATGTATGTTTTTTTATTTGTAGGTGTATTAACCCTTTCGAAGCCACGGAAAATAGTATTCCATTTTACAATCAGCATGAATGACCTTGGTATGATATTGATAAATATAGCTTCAGCAATATATATTTCGTCTATAATTAATCATTGTCTTTTTTCGTAATTGGAATTAGTTTCCATGTTTGGCTTATAGTTCTTAACGCCACTTTCAACAATATTTCAGTTATATCATGGCGGTCTGTTTTATTGGTGGATGCAATTGGAGTACCAGGAGAAAACAACTGACCTGTTACAAATCACTGACAAATTTTATCACATAATCTTGTATGGGGTACAACTGGCCAAGAACGGGGTTCGAACTCGGAACATAAGAGGTGGTAAGCACTGATTCCACAGGTAGTCGAAAATCCAACTACAATACGATGAATACCACAATACCCTCACAAATTTAGCTTCCATTTTTGTGGAAATGTTCTGATGTCAAGTAAAAAACATGTGAATTACTTTAATGAACAAAAACATATATTATATCAACAAAGAACTGGATTTGTCTAATATGATTATGGGTTGGTGTGTTTAACGCTACTTTCACCAATATTTCAGTATTCATTTGTCGCTGTTTCCATGATGTCAGATTAGATTTGCACCTATTCTGTTTTTCATTTTATTTTATATTTAATTCTTTTCAGGTCAAATTAAAATAATAAATATAGAAAAAGAATTGATGACACCATCAGTTGCTTTAAGACCATTGGATGACAGAACGGATATAGTACCACGGTAAACAAATTAAACTGTATATTTAAGGATTGATCTCAATTTGTTTTCGGTTCATGAAGAAATAAGCTCAAAAATGTGGTACACACTGTGTAACCCGCGAAGCGGGTTACGCAAGGGTGTGTAGCACATTTTTTAGTTTATTTCGAATGAACCGAATAAAAAATTGTGATCAACCCTAATAAATTAATTCCTAATTAATTGTTTTTCTTGTCCTAAAAATAGTTTGACGTATAATAATTGCTTAAAAAGAATTAAAGTTAAAAAATTTCCCAATTGAGACCCCAACATGAGACTTCCGGTTAAAAATGTTATCTATGACATGATGAATAAAAAAATTATAAACAATCAAATTCAAGCATTTGCTACAAATTTATTTATTGATAGTTATAAGCAGTGTTTCGACACTGATATGATTTATTAGATACATTTATTGTTGAAGATACCAAAAGGGTAATCAGAAGCCGTGAATATTAGAAGCACAGATAATACCATGCCTGAACGAAAAAGGAAAAAACAATGTTCTACAAAGCACTACACAGAGAACTAAAGAATGAGAAACACATGTAATTACAATCTTGTGATTTCACGTCTAATTACTTGACCCATCCTGTGATTTCATGTGTAATTACTTGACTCATCCTGTGATTTCACATGTCATTACTTGCCTCTCATACTATCATTTCACGTGTAATTATTTGACTCATCCTGTAATTTCACGTGTAATTATTTGACTCTTCCTGTGATTTCACATGTAATTATTTGACTCATCCTGTGATTTCACGTGTAATTATTTGACTCATCGTGTAATTTCACGTGTAATTATTTGATACATCCTGTCATTTCACGTGTAATTATTTGACTCATCCTGTCATTTCACGTGTAATTATTTGACGCATCCTGTAATTGCACGTGTAATTACTACAAAGCACTACACAGAAAACTAAAGAATGAGAAACACATGTAATTACTTGAACAATCTTGTGATTTCAAGTCTAATTACTTGACTAATCCTGTGATTTCATGTGTAATTACTTGACTCGTCCTGTGATTTCATCTGTAATTTCTTGACTCGTCCTGTGATTTCACATGTAATTATTTGACTCATCCTATGATTTCACGTGTAATTATTTGACTCATCCTATAATTTCACGTTTAATTATTTGACTCATCCTGTCATTTTACGTGTAATTATTAGACTCATCATGTGATTTCACGTGTAATTATTTTACTCATCCTGAGATTTCACGTGTAATTACTTGACTCATCCTGAGATTTCACGTGTAATTACTTGACTCATCCTGTGATTTCATTGGTGATTACTTGACTTATCCTGTGATTTCACCTGTAATTACTTGACTCATCCTGTGATTTCACGTGTAATTATCTGACTCATCCTGTGATTTCACTTGTAATGTGACTTATCCTGTGATTTCACGTGTAATAATTTGACTCATCCTGTGATTTCATGTGTAATTACTTGACTTATCCTGTGAATTCACGTGTAATTACTTGACGCATCCTGCGATTTCACGTGTAATTATCTGACTGATTCTGTGACTTGACTTGTAATGTGACTCATCCTGTGATTTCGTGTCTGATTACTTGACTCATCCTGTGATTTCACGTGTGATTACTTGACTTATCCTGTGATTTCACGTGTAATTACTTGACTCATCCTGTTATTCCATGTGTAATTACTCTTGAAGACTATCCCTGTGCCGTCCATGTAAAGTTGTTATAGTCATAATTCAACAAATGCAATGTCAATATACATTATTTCAGAAAACAACTGATGAAATCTGAGTCCTTAAATGAATTCCGTGGTAAGTTTTACAATATCAACAATAAATAAATTACGGACCGGGCAAGATCAAAGGTCATTGTTCAAGCGACCAATCACCAACGAGCCTACAAGAACATAGAAAAGCATATCTCTTTGTGGAAATAAATGTTACAGAACATGACTCGACACTGACCACCAGATATAAAATCAGCAAGCATCTATTTGAATTAGATTTATTATTATTCTTCTATATATTATAATCTAGGTATGTCCAATTACATAAAGGGGCCGTCGTGGTCGTAATCTTATGGTTGTTGGATTTACTACTACCTGTGCAATCAGTGCCTATCACGACTAAAATTGTTAGTTCGAAACCCGTTTACGCCTAGGTGTGCTTGATATAACATTATATGATAAAGTTTGTCAGTGACTTGCGACAGTTCGGTGCTCTTCTCCGGGTACTCCGTTTACCTTTAGCAAGAAAACTGAACGTGACGATAGAACTGAAATATTGTTGAAAGTGGTATTAAATATCATAAACCAAAACATGCCAATCAGTTAATCATGTTATGCTTATAATTGTCTTAAAAAAATGCATGCGATTTGTCTGTCATTATTGATCACGCATCGAGAGGGGAGGTATGTTTTGTTCATGTTGATTTTGAGATTCAGATGAGCGTTTTAACATATACCATGACATTTATTTTAACTTGTTTGACTAAATGAAACTACAATTTCTAATTTATTTTGTGTCCTACACCCAATAACTGTTCCGAAAATTTGTCTCCCGAAAGGAAGTCGAGCATTGTTATTTTGTACAGGAGTATATACTGCATTAATGGTGTAATGGTTATCATGGTCGCCTTGAGTGTGAGGTAGATCATGGGTTCGGGCCCTGGGTGTCAAACCAAACACTATGAAATTGGTATGCATGTATGTTACTTCTGCGCTAAGTATACAGGATTAAGGAGAAATAGCAAATATTTGTTAGCTCGGTATGGGGATAACGTGTCCGAGAGGAGTGGACTGTTGTTTCAGTGAGCTAGCACTATAAAGATCCAATTAACGTCACATGTAACTTGATCTTGTCATGATATGGCTGAAATTGTTGATATGGTGTTAAACAACTATCACTCACTCAGTCAAATAGGGATATGCCATTACCTTGGAGTGCTGGAAGTAAAATCTCATACCAGAAAACGCTAATATTTGGAGTGCGCAGAGAAAAATACCGACCTATTGTCAGTATCAGACAGACTTAAACACATAAAGTTGTATCGAGTACACCTCCTGGTCATCAAACCTCTACACTAAAGTGGTATCATGCCTTTATGGCCTAAATAGTCGATATTCCAATTACATAACGATCATCTCTTATAAATTAGGAATTCATTTCAAATAGTACATAATCACTTCAAGACACTTTAAATACACCTACGACACTATGTTTGTTTGATGATGTTTACCGCCACTTTCAACAATATTTCAGCTATATCGTGGCAGTCAGATTTATTGGGGGAGGAAACCGGAGGACACAGAGAAAACCACAGACCTGTCGCAAGTCACTGACAAACTTTATCACATAATGTTGTACTCCTCGCCCTGATCGAGATTCGAATTCACAGCTTTAGTGGTGATAGGCACTGATGGCATATGTAGTTGTAAATCCAACTACCATACGATCACGGCCACGATGTCCCCTACGACACTATGATTCTATTTTTCTGATAAAATTATATGTTGTCCAGACAATTATTTGTACTCTCTGTGAAACTGGCAAAAAAATGCTCGCCAAAGGCACGCTTTACTGCTCTTTTCTAGATTTCGTACATAAAAGTATGATATTTTCAGACAATGTACATATAATGCATATTTTTGAAGGTAATATATATTTTTTAATTTATCCACAGATATGTGTAGAATCGTAGTTATTGAAATAGAAGAAACAGAATACCCAAGAGAATTACAACTATTAACGGAGCATCCGTTACACGTCTGCAAAATTCCACATTTTGGATTGACACCCATTACTGGGGAGTCACTTAGAGGAGTTAAAGACTGCATTTCGCTTGCCCGTCCAGGACCGCATGCTTTCTTGTTAGTTACAGACTTCTACGATCCCTATTCTCTAAGGACATTTTTTAAAAATTGTGTCGAGTACTTTGGTCCTGATTTTATGCAGTTCATTATCCCGATATTTACAACCAACAGTAAGCCCGATGAACATATAGTGTTAAAGGTAGAACATGATGTAGAACATTTGCTTCCAAAACTGCGAAGCTTTCAACCGCATGAACACACATTTATTGTATTTGAGAACAATGCAGCAAAGAGTGAGAAAGTTGTCCAAATAGATAAATTGACAAAATTAATTGCAAAAATGCAGATGGTGAATACCGGTACTAAAAAATATTACAGCAACAAATCGTTTAAAAAATTGGAAAAGGCGGTCCAAAAGTCAGAAAAGGCAGCCCACAAGTCAGAAAAGGCGGTTCACAAGTCAGAAAAGGCGGTCCACAAGTCAGAAACATTCGACCAAAAGATTACACAATTAAAGCAGGCAGAAATTACTACCCCTAATGGTATAATACATCGGCAGAACAGCTACAGTTACAGGAGTGATAAAAATATAATTGATTAGTGAAGCATGAAATCTGTTGAACAGTGCATTAATCTTATGAAAATCAGCAATTATACCACACAACACCCTCACACCCGTTCACTCCACCCCCTAACATCTTACAAAACCTTACTAAAGGTCACATCCATCAATCTGATAAAAAATCAGCAGTTATAATACATAACACCTCCACCCCTTCCCCTTCCCCTAAACATCTTTTAACAGAACCTGATTAAAGGTCATATGCAGATGCATATGTATATGAATTACATTGTTTAGCTCAACCATTCAGAGAGATATACGTTTGTGAAGCAAAAGCTATAAAGATTTATTAAGATTTTACATTTAGTTCGTCTGGACATGACCTCTAATCAGGTTCTGTCACATGCCAGTAGGTGGCGAAGCATAGAATCTAGAAAACAATGTGTGCTTGCATGAAAAGTCTTGAATTTTTGTCGTGATTGTCGTGAGTATTGGGTACACGTAAACCTCACGATTATAATGGTGATCTGCAAGGACGTTTTGCCAATTTCTTTTATTGTTTCATCCCAAACACATTGTGACTAGATCATTTATTCAACTCTACTAATATTGTCATTTTAGAAAACTTCCTTACGACTATGAAAACCATAAATGTGAGAGCCAGTCGTCCATGTTAGCATATATTTATAGTCTGCACATGCGTTCATAATTATTTTATCTTATCTTGTGCTTGTTTTATTTGATCAAGAAAATTGCATTATCTAGGTATTTTTTTTATATATACAGTCTGACCGAAATATAGTTTTTGTCTGGTACCTCTTCCACATGTTGAACTTTGGAAACCTAATTGTAAATCCAGTTCACTTCCTGCCGACAAAAAATATCAAATGGGGAAATCAAGGGATAACTAAATAATGTTATTCTGTAATTCAAAATATTAACGCAATGTATTAATGTGATTTTTTTCTGTAGGATAAACACAATGTTAATGCATTGTCTTAAAATAAAAGGTTATATTAAAGGTATATTGTCTATGATATTTTTGAAAATTTGTATCTGTCCATCAATGATTTGTTTAAGCTATCATTAAACAGTTATGCTGCAAAATATACGATTGGTGTTCTTTTATTGACAAAAAAGACCCAAAACTATCGTTATCAGAAATATTGTCCAGGATGACGAAAAATCCAAAGTGATAGTAACAGCGCCACCTAAAAAAACGGAAGTTTGGAATTCTCGGGGGTTTAGCATTGAGGTAAGGAACATACTGTTAAGATTCAAACACTTCATGATTGTCACGCTCGCTTAATGTTGTTTGAATCTTAACGTTTCGTAGCGTATTCGCCAATAATTCAGAGTTTAATAATCTTTATTTTATGAAGGTCAGTACGGAAAACAACAATAATTTTGGGTATGAAAAAATACAAATGTGGTAGACAATATACCTTTAAGTGTATTCGGCACAAAAGTGGCAAACGTCTCAGTGAACTTCGCCTTTATATCAGTTTTTAAGCCTCATACACATCAACTTTATATTTTAAGACACTGTACTAATATTGTTTATATATGTTTATAACAGTGTTTTCACTGTAACTGTGATATTTATAGTTGATGAGAATAAAATCATGGGTTCATAGACTTACCCAAAACCACTCAAAACAACTGCAACTTTTAAAGTTAGTTACACATTACATGTGTGTCCCTTGTTATTTTACATATTTTTTCATCCTTTTCCGATTCTGGTTTCATATAATAATGATTCATTGTAATTTTGAAATACTTTCAAGAACGATAACTCTATGTAATTATTTTTTTCTTAGTTTATTTATGTACATGTACATATGCTGCTATATGTATTTTTACGTTTTTCCTTTGATCTTTGAAATCACAGTTTCAACATGTATAGTTCTTTTTAGAATTGGAAGTCATTCTATATCTTTATTAACCGACTGCATCAAGCTGAATTTGAAATATGTTTGTAGTACCATACCATTTCACTATGAAGAGAGGGTTATATATATATATTTGTTTTGGTTTTGTTTGTTTATTTTTTGTTTTTATGCTATTTCATCCTTTTTATTTAACATTTGTATATTGTTTTATAGACAGGCGCTTATCCATTTCACTATGAAGAGAGATTTGCATATGTATATTTGTTTTGGTTTTGTTTGTTTATTTTTTTTTCATGCTATTTGATCCTTTTGATCTAACATTTGTATTTATTGTTTTATACACAGGGGCTTATGACAGGTTACTACCCATCACCTCATTGCTGTTAAACTACAAGCAGAGGGAAGGAACATGCAAGATGTTACCATCAGATTGTATGGATATATGTACATGAAAGCGTTAAATAAAGGGAAAAGAGATGAAATAATAAAGAATTTTTGTTATTAAAAATCAATATGTTAACAAAAAGTTAAAACAGGGGGTAAATCCATGCAACAAGCCCCTGTGGTTTTATGTACTAAATACATTATTGACAACAATTTTAATATATTTTACATTATTATTTTTCTATCAATGTTTTCATGTTAACATTTTTTATGCATATTTCACATTATTTTTATATCAAAATTTCCTTAGAAACTAGAAATGTGGGTCTTCAAGAGAAGAAGTTTGAGAACACTAATAATTAATATTGTTCACTTTATTATTACTAATATTAGACGATTCACATGAGTCATTAAAATTTATAATTTCATTTGTCTCTTTAATTATTTTTGTTATCAAATACATTGTGTTTAAAAACTCGACCAACATTAGCTCCAAGTCTAACAGAGTGAGTGAGTGGTTGTTGCTTAAGGCCAACTCAGCAATTTGTCAGCTATATTATGGCGAGAACAAGATAATTTTCAACGAGATGATGAGGAGATCAACTTTGTAGTAGACCCACACGCTGAGTTGGATTTTAATAGTGCTAGCTCACTGAAACAACAGTCCGAGGTAGACATGTCGCCCCACTCAGACACATTATTCTGATTACGAGCCAACCAGTCTTTGCTCTTTCTCCTTCAATGCTGTGTGCTTAGCGGGGAAGACGAAAATACCAATTTTATAGTTTTTTGTTTACCCCGATCAGGAATCGAACCCACGATCTACTGCACTCGAGGCGAGCACGCTAACCATTACTCCACCGATGTCGTTCTAAATCAAACAAATTTTCAGTTTTTCCTTTGTACTTTCCTGGATATCTCAATTTATATTTTGTTTAATTATTCCCCCCTAATTTGGACTATGCTGTCTAGGCACGTTGGTTTACTAGGAGTTAGGGTTATGGTGTTAACGCTTCTTTCAACAATATTTCAGTCATATCATGGCGGTCAATTTAATTGGTGGAGGAAACCGGAGTACCAGGAGATAACCACCGAACTGTAGCAAGTCACTGACAAACTTTATCATAAACCTTATAAATGTGATATAGATTTCATTCATAATCAATACTTCTAGATACTCGCTAGAACACATACAGGAAATGAGATAAATGTGATATAAATGTGATTTATGTAGTAAAGGATTTATTATGAATCAACATTTTCAAAGACACATTGACTAGATTAACCGTTAAGGAATATCTGTGTCACAATTGACAACAGATATGTTCCGTTTGTTGTAACCACAATCTGATCCCTTCCTCATTCCTGGTTTGTCACCGGTGTATACATTGTATGGCCAAAAGTGAGTCATCAAAATGACAGACTTCAGATGTATTAACCAGTGATGTTAACGGATTCAAGAGACTATTTCATAAATAAAAAGCTTTATTTACCCTTTGTTCCTAATATTTTGCTGCGTGACCTTTTGATCTGATAACCTGACAAAGTCTTTTCGGAATTGATGCATATAAACTCCGTATATAAATAAGAGTAATAACAAAATTACCGAACACCGAACACCGAGCAATCTTCCAAAGGGAAAGTCATATCTTATAAATCAACAAACATACAAAATCAGTCAACAACCGGAAAATATGGAAAACCGCAATGGCCCTGACTTGGTACAGGCATTTTTAAAGAATGCTGAGGAAGAGAGGTCAATATTTCCTTCATTTTTAAGCGATCGAAAATCGTTTAATGCTAGCGCCCGTGCAAACCGGAAGACACTGCTTTAAACAACATGTGTCGCATCCTTCCGCCCAGACAAAAATATAGTCCATATATAGAGTCAATTGTAAGAGGACTAATAACTTAAATATCAGAAAGAGCATGCATGCAACATTCATATATTATAAATCCCCCTTAAAATCGGGTACTTATATGCACGTTTGCTCGTCTATCAGTATTTCTTTGTTGCAACGCGGATTTTGCGGATGGATATTTCAATATATTGAAATACTTTAATTTTCGAAAATTGACATTTGAACAACAAAAAATGCGTGTGGATATTTCAGCAAGTGTACAAAAATTGTACCTTTCTACTTTTGTCCTGTTCTGAAATGTGTGTTTTCTGTTTTTAAATTTAGAATACATTTTAAAACATAGTCTATTTATATCCTACGCTGCTGGGGTTATAATTCAACTGGTTTGTCAGTGTCGTTAGTTCTCGACAATCGTAGTTTTGTTCTTGGGAACCAGTGCTTTAGACAACACGTGTTCTAATGTTTGACGTACTATCTAATGAAAAGTCTAGAAAATCCCGAAGAGGTTTTGACCTGTTAACCTTGACTCACTGCTGACGTATTTATGTCAACAATACATGCTTTTAAAGTATGTTCCAGCTAAAAAATAAACATGAAATAAAGTATCGAACCGGCAAACAAACTTGGACACAAATAATGAAAAAAAAACCTGTATAATACTCCAGTAGGTGTCCGTAAATGGATGAGGGAATTCCGGGAATTGAATGTTGATGTTGGCTTCGAAACAAAAAAAGATGAAAATGGAAAGGACACGGGTCGGATGTTGTCTTCGGAAGGCTATATATATATAT
>MJUT01047825.1:589635-614120 GCA_002080005.1 Gigantidas platifrons | reverse complement strand
CGTAAACAGTTGATGGGAAATAAAATAATAATGTAATAGAATGTAAAACTGGGTTGTTGCATGTTATAGTAGTAGCTCCTACACCAACTGTTAATCCCCCCAATGCTTCTTAAATATCAGATAACACTGAAATGTGCTTGTACCTTTTAAAACTACAAGCAATGGTTTGCTTGTGGTTAAAAAAGTTAATCCCATTAGATTCTTTGGTAAAGGACATTACATTGCATGTTTTGTTTTGTGAGAATGAGTTTTGTAAAGGAGTTGTAAACGATAATTCAGACGAGGTAGGTTTTCTGTTAATAGCAGACTTACCAAGGTCTTTCACTCTTGGCCATGCTGACAAAATGTTCACTATTATATATATGCAAATGTATATACAAGAAAATGTAACATATTCTGGAACATTGGATAAAAAGCTGTTTTATGTGAATAACATATTGATGTCTCTGGAGTTTTTTTTTCAATTTATTATTTCAAGGTTTGACATTTTCTTCTAGAAGTATTTTGCGATTGTGCATAGCATACAAAAAATCTACATGCAAGCAGTTCGATCGTTTAACATCACCTTTGGTGCTTTCATTACCACAAGTTGGGTTCTGTTTTTGACGTCAGTTATCTGGCTTTGTAAACGGATCTTAATGGTACGCCACACATTTTCTATTATGTTAAGGTCCGGTGATTGAGAGGGACATGTCATATATTTAATATCGTTTTCCTGTTTCCACCGTTTAGTCTCCCTAGAAGCGTGTACGGGGGCATTGTCATCTTGGAACAGATACTCGTCAGTTGGGAAATGGCGAGAAATTACAGGCCATAAATATGTGTCTAAGATATTAATATACTTCCGTGAGTTAATATTACCTTCAGCCTCAATAAAAGTGTCTACTCCCTGATAAGTCATACAACACCAGAACATAGCAGAAAACTTACAGTTACCACTGTCCGAGTTAATATTACCCTCAGCTTCCATAAAAGTTCCGACTTCTTGATAAGTGATACAACCCCAGAACATAGCAGAACATTTACAGTTACCACGAAGTCCGAGACATTCAGGTCACCAAACCTCATCAGGGCGTCTCCACACATAAACACGATTGCTTGAATCAACCACCACCTGTGTTTCATCACTAAATATAACCCTTTTCCAGTCTCCATTTAAAGTCCATCTAAGTTTTGATCTACACCAATGTACGCGGCGATGTCTGTTCTCAGTCCAAATGGTGAGGATCTTGCGGTTTTTTCTCCTTCTGAACGCATGGAATCGTAATCGTCTACGAACAGTCCTTGAAGAAATCGTGTTTGGCAAGACATTGTTCACTTTGTTCGTAATTTCCGTCAAACTTTGTCGTCTGTCCGTTTTTACACAACGTAAAAGCTTCCTGGCACCGCGGTCATTAGTTTTTCTTTGTCGACCACTTCCACGGTCATTTTCACAATTTTCACGCTGATTGAATCGCTTCAAAAAATTTGACACACCTGACTGACTTACTCCTAATATTTCTGCAATTCGGCGCTGGTTTACTCCATCCGCGAACAAAGATATTATAACAACTTCTTTCTGCCGTGTTGACATTTGTTTACGTTTTCCGGCCATTGTTTCAGCAGACGATTTTTCATAAACAGAGAGGTCAATGTCCACCGTGACGTCATTAAATATTACCGTATTAACCATACTTATCACACATATAAAGTTCATCGCCTTGCTTATTTCAAATTTAAGGAAAAGTAAAGGAAATAGGTATAACCATTTTATTTTTTATTTTTGTTTGGCATATTGATGACACACTTTTGGCCATACACTGTAGCAAAGGCAACACAACAGATGGTACTATTGGTGCAGGGACTGCTACACTTTCGGAACAGCTGGGCCTCTGGTTTTTAATGGGGTTCATGTTGTTCAATCTTTAGTTTTCTTTAGCGTTCTGTAGATTTTACTTCTATCGATAATCAGTAAGGGGAAAAATCCATCACGCTGATGCTGTGTCATCGAGTGCAGGTGCTTTACAAATTGTGAAACTCTATGTACAAATTAAAATGTGGTTGGTGCAGGATAAAAACAAGGATGGTCATCTACAACATCGCCTGATCTCTGGTCTCAGGGTGGAAGTGTGACCAGAGATTTCCCTTGAAGGTGGCTGAGTCGGTGTCTGTAATAGTATTTCTTGGCAGATTGTTCCAGTCTCTTATCGTCCTCGGGTAGAAGCTGAATTCATACGCGTTGGTGTTACATTGAGGTTGCATTATGTTTACGGAGTGGCTGTAGATGTGTATTGGATGTTTTTGGTTATACATCTAACGACATACCTAAAGGGTGTCATGTCAGAAGTCATACTTCAAATAACCAACCGGCGACCAGACATCAAATTAATGAGGTATTATAAAATAAACGTTAGAGAAAACCGAAGGGGTAATTAAGAATGTAATATTTAGAGACACTGACAAGTAAACGTTAGAGAAAACCGAAGGTGTAATCAAGAATGGAATATCTAGAGGCACTGACGTCGTTAGGCACACAAGACACAGATCGAAGACAAACAAAACACAAAAACACAACACTGAAAGCTGAAAAGATGAGCAACACACAGACTTCCCCAAAACCGGGAGTGAACCCATGTACTCGCGCAGGGTAAGCAAATCCCAGTTCTTATAAGACGCCAGCCATGTTACTCAAAAATAGTCAAGTCCGATAAACGTCTTGTAGCTGATAGAGAAAGTACGTAGATATCAATATAATTATGCCAATTGCACCCTTCTAGTTATTGTTCCGATTGGTCAGTATATTTTTACTCTCTTTCTTTGGTTGGCGGTCAAAGAAAAATGGACTACAAAACAAAATGTATTACCTGACATGACCTCTGATTGAACTATTACCAGACATGACCTCTGAATGAATGAACTATTACCTGACATGACCGGTCTCTGAATGAACTTTTACCTGACATGACCTCTGAATCAATGATCTATTAGTACTACCTGACATGACCTCTGAATGGACTATTACCTGACATGACCTCTGAATAAACTATTACCTGACATTACCCCTGAATGAATGAACTATTACCTGACATGACCGGTCTCTGAATGAACTTTTACCTGACATGACCTCTGAATGAATGAACTATTAGTACTACCTGACATGACCTCTGAATGGACTATTACCTGACATGACCTCTGAATGAACTATTACCTGACATTACCCCTGAATGAACTTTTTCCTGACATAACCTCTGAAAGAACTATTACCTGACATGACATCTGATTGAACTATTACCAGACATGACTTCTGAATGAATGAACTATTACCTGCCATGACCGGTCTCTGAATGAACTTTTACCTGACATGACCTCTGAATGAATGAACTATTAGTACTACCTGACATGACCTCTGAATGAACTATTACCTGACATTACCCCTGAATGAACTTTTTCCTGACATAACCTGTGAATGAACTATTACCTGACATGACCTTTGAATGAACGATTACCTGATATGTCATCTGAATGGACTATTAGTAATATCGAACTCCGAACAATCGTCCAAAGGGGCTTTAGGGGCGAATTATCCAATCGGGACGAAATTAAAATAGAATAAAAAATGGCAGCGCCCATTGCCTGGCCAATTCAGTTTGCAAGTGGGGCAAAACCAGGGGTTAAAAGGAAAATAAGCAAAGCAAAAACCAAAGTAGAAAGAAATACGAAGTTGTAAAAAAAATGTAGGTCCGGCAAATGTTTGATAGGTCTGACACATTGTCCACATCTGACAGACCTATTGTCTGACAGACAGGAAAGAGATTTCGACAGCTCTGCACAGTAGTAGACTTGTTACAAGACTTTTTGCATCAAATATTTTACTTACAAATGAAAGACTGAGCTATTTAATATTCAACAATATTTTAGCTGTGTGTTATATGTATGTGTGTATATTATTTATATTGTCGCTATTGTGTATTAAATGGTTGAACATTTATTGATTTAGTATGACAAGGTACATTTACATATGATGGCCTTAACACAGATGAACACTCACTTGATGTGCCCTTAATGTTGCCCAATGCGCTTTGGGTGCCCTTTTTGTCAATGTTTAACCTGCCCTTTTCAAAAGCTGCAGGGAACATTAATTACCAGATATGACCTCTGAATGAACTTTTGCCTGACATGACCTCATACTGAAGGTAGTTATATATCAGTGTATCATCAATAAAGAAATTAAGATAATTAACTACAATTGACAGGTGTGTATGTGATATGTTTGTGTAAATATTATAATTATGACACTGGAATGATTACAAGAGAAATATTGTTAAGTTTAAAGATACCAATGGGGTAAACAGAAGCTCTAAATAGAAGGACATACATTGCCATGGTCAAATGAAAAAGCCCAAAAAGACAAACAATGGTCGACGAAAACACTGCATAGAAAACTAAAAATTGAACAAGAAGAAACCAAGCCACTCAAAATATATATCTTTAAGGATAAGCCGTACCCGATCTCTTAGTGGTACTCGTCATGTTACTGATTAAAGACGCGAACATCAGCTCATATGGAAATCGTCCCTCTGAAGCGAGGTGTATTAGATGCAACATTATGTGAAAAGTTTGTAATTGATTTGCGACAGGTCGGTGGTTTTCTCTAGGTACTCCGATTTCCTCCACCAATAAAACTGACCACCACGATATAATTGAAATATTGTTGAAAGTAACTTTATCCCTAACCTCATATGGAAATCGTATTGCATTTCAGCATAAGATGTTATAAAATCCAAACTCGATATATATTTCACTACATCGATTGGCGGTCGTCAGGCTATACTGCAGAAAGTGTGACCATGGACCATAGTGTGTGCCCTGTGGAGTGATACTATTTACACGTTACAGACATCATATAGAGATTTCGAAAAACAAGTAGGCTCATTGAAGCCTTTACAAATGGCTATTTGTTATCATCTCCACCAGGAGTAGCAAGTGCAAGTGCAAAAGTGCTCTCTCATTTCTTTCTTTTTTCTGTAATATTGTTAAACTTTTCCTCGTCCTCAATATGTATGCATGAAATATTTGCTCATGGCCGTTTGGTATATAACAATCAATCAATCAACTAACTTTATATTGATTTGTGAATAATATGGTCGAGTGTTTCATTGGAGATGACAGGGATTCTAAAGTTTTGTTAAGTAGTATACTCACAATGTGCAATACATTTTTTCAGTTTAACCCCGCCGCTTACATTTATTGAAATGCTTGAATTATGTTAAGAAAGTGTATTTATGTGTTAGCGGTATCGATGTTGCCTCTTTCTACCATATGTCGATTAGAATTTGAAACTGGTTCGACAATGTGGTGTTTTTTATTTTCATTTTATTCCATGCCTCACCATGAAAAAGGGAAAAAAATATGGTATGTCATTGATTAATTTTATGTGCATGCCCCGTTCACAACTTTAATATCATCAACGGCAATATCGCCATGGTAACCGTCTCCTCTATATCCCCGGATGTTGGCTGTAAAATCCGAAGTTGATGATATGGTAACTTTCAGTTGATGCCACCTATAAGCTTGTTCCCTATGCATCGTCTTCAGTGATTGGTAAGTTCCACCAACAGTCTACAATACAAGGGAGATAAATATAGATTACAATGGCAAAAGAACAGATTTAATAAAAACAGATATCCAAGTTAGTATGCCTCACGCGTTTCTGAACAACCTTCATCAGTTATGGTCTAAGCCGAAATATTTGAAAGCCAAATAAGACAAAAATATTTCGGGGCAAGGAAACCAAAGTTCATAAACAAGATACACAAAGTCAGTTAATGTCACCTATGTCTTAGTGTACATGTAAAAATGAAAACATATTTATCTCATAATCCGTCGTGGGCATGATCGTATGGTAGTTGATGTTAAAAATACCTACGTAATCAAGTATCTGTTTCCTCTAAAGTTGTGAGTTCTGTTTCCCTTTGTGGAGACTTGGCCAAAAGAAAAAGGACAATACAAAAAAAAAGAAAAAAAAAAGCAACGACTCATAAAGTACTACACTGTAAACGAAAGATTGATATGTTGATGATTGATTGGTGGTGCTTCACGCCACTTTCAACAATATTTCAGTTATATCGTGGCGGTCAGTTTTATTAGTGGATGGAACCGGAGTACCCGGAGAAAACCACCGACCTGTTGTAGGTCACTGGCAAACTGTATCACATTATGTTGACATGAACAGGATTCGAACTCACAACTTTATTGCACAGTTATTAAGAGAAACTTGGAAGATACCAAGGAGGTAATTGGGAGAATCAATCAAAGATAGATAGACACTACAATGGCAAGGATACAATGATCTACAAAACACTACACAGAATATGTATACCTGAATGTCTACATCCAGTTTGTTAATATTAGAACCGAACATGAAGCACCACAGACTTAGACATCGGTCTTGGTTACCGTGTAGTATTGTTGATGTCAGTTCAGCATAACCTCCATTACTATGACTAGATGTCTCTATGTATATATACCTTCCTACTTTTGTCCCTAAAATGTGAAGTATAAGTAATGTTGGATTAACAGGTGCTCAAACGCTATTTTCAAGAAGAGCTTGAAGATACCAAAGAGGTAATCAGAATCCGTAAATCGAAGAAGGTACAGATAACACAATGGCCAAGAGAAAAAGTACAAAAGGACAAACAACGACCAACAAAACATTATACATAAAACTAATGATCACGTAACACAAACCCCACTAAGATCCCGTGGTCAACTCATATGATCCTGAAGGGTAAGCAGTTCCTGATCCACTAGTGGCACCCGTCGTGTTACTCTAGTTACAAACACGGTGATAAATCATGAACGAGAAAAAGTGGAACATATCCGTGGTCATTTCTAACACAGATATTCCGTCACTTTTTTTCAAATTGATGACTTCAACTAAGAGTAGGAACACTTGATTAAATTATTGTTGTCATATCAAGAGGCTGACGTGTTCTTACTTTGTACTTTATAGTGGTAGAGATCATTAGATTAAGGTTAGTTACTGATACCTGTATTATTTGTTTTGACGTTTTAACATACCAAGTGTGTGATCGGTATTTGGACTTGTTGATGAAGACGGTGTTGGTCCTTGATTAATATCCCAATTAAAATTGTCTCCATTCTTGGAGTCTGGTGTCTGTCTCCATGTACATGTATTTCCATCCTCAAAGTCACAATCGTATTTTGTTAAAGCTATTATAATTAGAAATAAAATTAATGTAAAAAATGTATACAATAGAAACAGAAATTAAATATATCTACATTGTAAAACAGAAATTAACTTTACACGAATTGGAATTCGCTTGCATTGTAAACTCACTATTATTGCTATACGGCTACAAATACTAACATGTAGTAGCAGTAGCCAGATTCTAAAGTTAGGTGGAACGAGCACACAAAAAAAGGCGCCATGACATCAAACAATGTTTATTAAATCATTGATTACTCATCGCGGGAGATTGAGCAAACAGCTCAGAAACACCAGGAGGTTGGTTAATAATGTAATGATGCCAGAAAAGTCTTCCAAGACTGTAACGTCGTGGTCGTATTGTTGTTTGATTTACAGTGCCTATAACCACTAACGTTGTGAGTTCGAACCCCATTCATGGTGAGGTATACTCGATACGACATTATGTGATAAAGCTTGTCAGTGACTTGCGGCGGATCGGTGGTTTTCTCCGAGTTTAAAACCGAGTTTTCCCCACCAATAAATCTGACAGCCACGATATAACTGAAATATTGTTGAAATTGGAATTAAGCACCATAAACCAACCAACCAACCAACCAACAAAGACTTTACAATAAACAAAAGCGATTCGAATGTTATCGTACAAATGAACTAAAGTGTTAAACATAGTTGAAAAGGTGCCAATGTCGTCCGGATGAGCGGTCTCTCCTCTTCCTCCCTCATTAGCTACGCCACTAAAAGGACCCACTTGAAAACAAACCACCGGTCTTTTAAGGGGATATATTTGGCTGATATCAACTATTTCCTTATACTTATATGGTTCATTTAAGAAGAAAAAAATGTCGCCTTTCCTGTCCACCTATGTTAAAAATATATTTTGATACGAAAGCATTAATTTTTCGTGTTTTAACAAAAAGTCGCATTATTTTCGAGTCGGCAAATCTAAAATGAATACGATTTACTCCGATTAAACCAAAATAAAATAATTTTGAAGCTCATTTTTTGCACAATTTATGAGTGTCCGGGATGAGGGTGTCATGTTTGCACTTAATTTTTAAATGATTTTTAGTATGTTTTCAGATTGGTAAAATAAAGCTTGTCAGTGACTTGCGGCGGATCGGTGGTTTTCTCCGAGTTTAAAACCGAGTTTTCCCCACCAATAAAGCTGACAGCCACGATATAACTGAAATATTGTTGAAATTGGAGTTAAGCACCATAAATCAACCAATCAACTATACAATAAACAAAAGCGATTCGAATATTATCGCACAAATGAACTAAAATGTTAAATATAGTTGACAAGGTGCCAATATCGTCCGGATGAGCGCTCTCTCCTCTTCCTCCCTCATTAGCTACCTCACTAAAAGGACCCATTTGAAAACAAACCACCGGTCTTTTAAGGGGATATATTTGGCTGATATCAACTATTTCCTTATACTTATATGGTTAATTTAAGAAAACAAATGTCGTCTTTCCTGTCCACCTATGTTAAAAATATATTTTGATACGAAAGCATTAATTTCTAGTGTTTAAACAAAAAGTCGCATTATTTTCCAGTCGGCAACTCTAAAATGAATACAATTTACTCCTATTAAACCAAAATAAAATAATTTTGAAGCTCATTTTTTGCACAGGGATGAGGGTGTCATGTTTGCACTTAATTTTTCAATGATTTTTAGTATGTTTTCAGATTGGCAAAATGAATTATTTGAATCGTTTTTTAAAAGAAATTTAACAAGAAAGTAAAGTCTTGAAGTTATTTTTGTATTTGTTTATAAAAAAAAAATTATGCTGGCGTCCACGAAATGCATGTCTCTCCTGTTACTGATACAAGATCTACACAACAATGATTTCTCCCTGCAAATACGGAACTCTTCTGTGATGACATCAGAAGTACATGTAGCGTCAACAAAATGGCAAAAAGAACGTTAGAACGTTAGAACACACGGGAAAAAATTATAACAAGAAAAGAGAATAAAATTGAGAGCGTACTCGTTTAACATGTCTATCATGTTACAAACAAATGTATACCTAAACACGAAATTACATCCTTAAAAGGGCTCCTAACTGTTTGGAAACAAAGAACACTAAACCAAAAATGCAAACACCGATTTACGGGGAGCAGTTATTTTATTACAGCATCAATAAACATATAAATTTGTTTATCCTGCAATGAGCACTCTAGTAAGCAAATAACATGTGTCGACTACAGGTGTGCTGTATTTTGTATAATATACAAATACAGCTTCAAGACACGCCACACAACTTACTTTGGGGCCCACGAAAGGTTTGAGGAATATTTATTTTTCTAATTTAAAAAAAACACACTACCTAACTCCGAAATTGCAGGATAAAACAATATTAGTGTATTGTAGAAGAATATAGAAAGCCTCGCATTTTCCTCCCAGTTCCTTAGCCTCATACAAATATTTTCTATATTCTTCTACAATACACTAATATTGTATATCTATCCTGTTACTGTCTATCCTGTTATCCTCATGAATAAAGCAACACAAATATTTGCAGATAATCAAAAGATATAAGGGTTTGCTTTCAACCCAAAATGACTGACTTTGTTCGTACCTTACCGAAAACTTTCCCCATTTTTAGTTCCAGACTAACACTTATTTCCCCACTGTCCTGTCCACTATTAACCCCCCCCCCCCCACACACACACACACACACACTATTTTATTATTGCACATGTCCTCGTGTAACTTTGTGTAATAAAAACCTAAATATCAAATAGAGTACGCAGGACGTGTTTCTGACATAACCTTCATCAGGTCAATATCAACTATCTAAGATTGGAAAGACAAATAATATAAATGTGTTTGGATGCAATAAAATCAAGGGGCTTAAACAGTATATCTAAAATCGGCTAACGTCACATATTCGGATAACCTTAGTTTTGATTAAAAACATTATTTAGGAACTGTAAATTCCAATAATAATAAAATCTAATAAACCATGTCAGTGCTGGTCCACTCACTATTGAGCTGACGATTCCACCAGCAGAGGTATCGACCCAGTAGTAGAAACGCTGACTACTGGGCTGACGATTGCCTCGGGGACAATTAGTCCACCAGCAGAGGTATCGACCCAGTGATAGAAACACTGACTACTGGGCTGACGATTCCCTCGGGGACTATTAGTCCACCAGCAGAGGTATCGGGGACTGTAATAACCTTCATCAGGTACGCTCAAATAGATGCCGGGTTATCAATTTGTTCCCCTTTTAAGTGCAGATCGGCATGATAGTGGTGTAACCGTTAACCTCCTGTCAGCGTTTTGATATATTAAAGTGTTATTTTATTATACCAAGTGTTTACTGTGATAAAACAAAAACACAAAATATGATACTACATTTCATATGTATACTTTTTTTTTATCGAAATTTGCAGTTCTTAATTCATGTAATTATTCAAACTAAGGTTATCCTTCCCCAGGCATCAGTGATCTTATCCTATTTTAGCTATCCTGTTTCAGTCCTTTGGTTATCTTGGTCCCAAAGACCTGTTAATTATTTGGTTTTTCAATATTTTAGCTTTGATGGTACCAGATGAAGGTTATTACAGAAACGTGTCGTGCGCACTAATTTAGATATCTACTTACCCATTACATGTAGAGGGTTGTGAGATATGGTGTTTAACGCCACATTCAAAAATGTGTCAATTACATTGCGGTCGTCATTTTTTTATTGGTGGAGGAAACCGGAGTAGGCGGAGAGAAAACCATAGATTTGCCCAAAGTCACTAACAAACTTTATATCACATAATGCTGTATCGAGTACACTTCGCCTGAGCGGGATTCCAACTAACAACGGAAGTGGTGATAGATGCTGATTGCATATATGTAGTTGTAAATCCAACAATCATACGATCCCGACCACAATGACCCCCTACATGTTGGGTCTTACCTCTTGTGCCAACTAGATTTGTATATAATAATGCACAAATGTATATCCATGACTCATTTTTAACTTTGCAAAATGTGCTAATATGTGAACCAAGAAAAAAAACCGTCTCATCTTGTAAAAAAAATATTAAAGGTTTGGGGTCATAAAACTAGCTTAACCCCGCCACTTTTAATTGAAGTGCCCGTACCAAACCAAGGAAGTGAGCAGTCATGTATTTGTGTTTTAGGGGTATATATATTTTTTATCTTTTCTACGATTTTTGAATTAGATTTTGAATCTTTTCCGACATTGAGGTATTTTTTTCTTTTTCATTTAATTTATAGTAAACCAAATGATTAGTGTAGGCTGTATGAAAGGAATTTTACATTGTACTTACTCAAAGAACATAGACAGTCACTGTTTAATATTTTACCGGCTGGGCCCTTTGGACCAGGTTCTCCTTTTAAACCTTTGTTTCCTACTGAACCTATACAAATACATATTCGATTATAACAGGAAGACAATGAGGCTGTCGTTACAGTACGTGAAATGTTCAACATTACCAAAATCACGTGTGTGTTAATGGTGTGTAAATGGGGAGTTGGTATCTGTATCCTACGAGTACGTTGTAAATACCAAGACAGGCATAATGTGTTGGGAATGAGGAACGGCCGATGAAGAAAAGAAATGGAGAATGAGTAATTGTAATTATTTTATTGTTTGAATACAATATTATCAACGTCTTTACTTAGTTTCGTTTCGTTAATTAATGTTTACATATACTTAACAAAGCTATCAACTTCCGATGTAAACAAATAGTAAACAGTGTAACATAAACTGTTTATTGTGAATGGGTTATGTTAGTTTTGTGATGCTTAACGCCACTTTCAACAATATTTCAGCTTTATCATGGCAGTCAGTTTTCTTGGTGGAGAAAACCAGAGTACCCGGAGAAAACCACCGACCTGTGGTAAGTAGCTACCAAACTGTATCACGTAATGTTGTATCGAGTACACCTCGCATGAGCGAGATTCTTTCTCACAACTTTAGTGGTGATAGGCACTGATTGCATAGGTAGTTGTAAATACAGCCATCATACGATCAGTGCACCACGACGTAAAGTCTTGGAAGAACTTTCAGCAGTCATTACTTCTTTCAACCAACCTTCATCAGAATAGATGCTTAAGTCAAATTAAAACAAAAACGTTAATAAAGGTTACCTTTTAATCCTATTGGACCAGTATTTCCTGGTATACCCTTTGAACCACGTACTCCTCTTAGACCAGTTGTTCGTTCTACGCCTGGCTCACCTTTCAATACAGGAATCCCAGGATCTCCATTCTCACCTTTTACCCCGCTATTGCCTTTTGCACCAGGGAGACCTGGAACACCACGTTGACCTACTGTTCCCGGTTCTCCCGGCGGCCCTCGTATTCCTTGGGGCCCAGATTCATCCCTTGCCCCAGGCGAAACTAATTGGCCTTTTTCACCACTTTTACCAGGAATTCCATTTTCTCCGACTACCCCTGATGTGCCTATTAAATAAAGCCAAAATACATGAAAACCAAATCAGTAGTATATAAGACATATCTATTCGTTTTAACCGGATGAGACACTAAAAGAAATATGATTCTTCTTATTATTCTAAACAAAACTCAAAGTTTTATCACAGGGTCATCGTCGGAAACCCACTACTAATTACGCTTCCTTCCTCGGACAGGAAACCCACTACTAATTACGCTTCCTTCCTCAGACAGGAAACCCACTACTAATTACGCTTCCTTCCTCAGACAGGAAACCCACTACTAATAACGCTTCCTTCCTCAGACAGGAAACACACTACTAATTATGCTTCCTTCCTCAGACAGGAAACCCACTACTAATTACGCTTCCTTCCCCAGACAGGAAACCCACTACTAATTACGCTTCCTTCCTCAGACAGGAAACCCACTACTAATAACGATTCCTTCCTCAGACAGGAAACCCACTACTAATAACGCTTCCTTCCTCAGACAGGAAACCCACTACTAATTACGCTTCCTTCATCAGACAGGAAACCCACTACTAATTACGCTTCCTTCCTCAGACAGGAAACCCACTATTGATTACGCTTCGTTCCTCATTCCATTACCGTGGGTCGATTCGTACAAATTTCCTCGTTTTCATGAATATTCATCAGACAGAATTATACATTCAGATTAGGGCTTACGGAAATGGAACACTTCAAAATTGGAGGTTAATATGGATAATCAATAATGAAATATCAATTTGTATGTAAATAAGCGTACTTTCCATCAAGTAAATTGTCAACTGTTTCTTTCTGAAACTCTTTTAATTCCTTTAAACCAAACGTATTCATCAACAAGGAGGACAATTTTTTTCAGTATTTACATTATACCGAACAAGTGATAATAGGTGCGGTCTGATTGGTTTAAATAACTGAAGATGATGGCCAAGAAACCAATGAAAAAGGCTCATGAATTATGCATGAGGACGAGGAAATTTGTACGAGTCGACCCACGGTGATGGAGTGAGGATCGAAAAGTAATCAGCCGTGGGTTTCCAACGATGTCAGAGGGTAAGCATTTAGCTATATTATCTACAAGTATATAATAAATTTATTACTGACTTATATATATATAGCAACGGCAGTTTTGAAGGTTGCGACAGACAATATCACTAGTAGTATCTATGTCATGTAACATATTTTTTATTTTTCTTTTCCGGAAATTTTGTCTATTCCCGTCATCGGATTTTTATCTACGTAATGCAGAAACATGCTTACGTTTTGTGGTAAGTAGTCCAGCGCTACATTATTTCATTTTGGAAACCTTTGGAACACAATGGAGTAAGTTAGATATAATTATTGCATATCCTATTGTAAGGATCTAGCGTACGCATTGTTTTCTTTATGATTTATAAGTGTATTTTTGCTATAAACACACAAACTTGCCGATATACAACAGAACAATTTATTTTTTGTGTCACATAGTATTTCAAAGTTATTTTGACATTCTGATGTTTGTAATTTACTTGGATAAATATTTCTGTATTGTTTATAACGTCCAAGGATCGCGATAATCTCTCCGTTATTGATTTTTGAAATATAGAACACTTTACATGCAAATGGATCTGAAATATACAGTACCGCGCTGGTGTACAGTACTTCAAACACCGTTGTCAGTGTAATTGTAAATACCACACTATTTTTATTGCATTTTGAATGTTGGTTAGAGTACAACTTTTAAAGATGTTTTTTTCATATACAGTGCTACACAGTCATAATGCACTTTGAGTAATACAGTGCTGCACAGTGAAACCTACATTTACTCGCACAATGACTGAGTTGTTACATTTTTTGTATTGGTTTATGGTATTGGAAACATTGTATTAAACTGGTTATTGGGCAATATTGATATACATTTTGTAATATGTACTAATTTCAGTCAACGCTCAAGTAATATTTTGGGATTTCTAATATAACATGCAAGGTGTACTTGATTTATGAATTTAATTGACATTGTTGTAAAACTGATTTTTGGCATTTTGTACTTTCAGATCTAACCATCATCATCATCATCATAAACATACATCTTTGTTATAATGAACGGCTAAACTGCTGCATCGTCTTCTTTATAAGGCCAGGGCAGTACAATCTATGTCGAGATCTTCTAAAATTACTTTATTGTTTTTATCGATAATGTCATAGTGTGCTTGACGTCACACTGACCAATGACCGATTCTTTTCCGTAGTTTATTAATACAGACAATATCACTCGGTGAGATACGATAAATCTCTATTATCTGAACAAAATTTCATCCTTCAAATCATGAAGCAGAAATGCTCCTAATCTAATTATTAGACATAGTTTCCATTGATATGACTTGTGTTAAACACTAACAATGGTAATTAGAATTTCATGACGGGTGTCTCGAGTAGAGCAGAGATATGGTATTTCCCCGGAGCAACTTGCGTTCAGTTCTTTTTATTTATGGTATTCGACATAAAATCTAGTGACATATTTTGAGGCTATAAAGAGCACAAGATCAAGGATTGTGTGCTATATTTCATAGGCAATGTGTATAATGTTGAACTGGAAGTGAGAATACGCGTAATTATTAACAGGAAGAGTGGGAAATATTGAATATGTAATATGCGTAACATTTTAACAGGGAATATAGGTAATATTGAATACGGAGTATGCGTAATATTTAACAGGGAATATGGGTAATATTGAATAGGGAGTGTGCGTGATATTTAGCAGGGAGTGTGGATCATACTGAACAGGAGAAAGCGAAATATTTAACAGATGATTTGGGTGACATTGAACAAGGAGTTTGCGTAATACATTGTATCTGAAGAGTGTGAAAAATTCCATCATTTGATTAACTTCGTCATAGCAATATCCTGTAGTATTTGAATTATCATACTTAATAATCTGGTACCTGATAACAAATTGACCAGAAATATCTACATGGGTCGCCCTTTAACCTTGGTTGTCCTTTGGTACCATATATTAAAATGACCAGACATATTTACCTGGATCACCCTTTAACCCTGGGTGTCCTTTGGTACCTACAACAAAGAACGTGGGTCATTATAGTAAATAACAATGACAGTACAATAAGTTTTAAGAAAGATTTAAATGCGATGTGTTTTACTTTCTGTTTTTCTTCTCTTATCCCTAAATGAATTTGGCTATTATTCCTCTCTAAATAGAGGTCTTCTGGTTTTCTTCCCTTCTACCCATATCTCTTCTGATGGTCATCTCTTCTAAGTTGAAGCCTTCTGTTATGGTTGCTGTATGTTTTTGCAAAGAAACGACAAATACAAATGTACCAATTTGTACAGGTATCAAGAATTGTCTCCTTGTTGAATGGACATATGACAAAACTACTCGGAACGCTTTTTTTATTATTACTATCAACTTGATCTTCGGTTTCGGGCGAGCTTACAAGGGACCGTCGTGGTCGTGGTCGTATGATAGTTGGATTTACAACTGTTTATGCAATCAGTGTCTAACACCAATAAAGTTGTGAGTTCGAATCCAGTTTAGGTGGTTTTCACCGACCACTCCGGTTTTCTCCACCAATAAAACTGACCGTCGCGATATAGCCATCCAATCAACATTGAGCGAGGTTCTTGTTCCTCAATCCCTAGTTTTTTTTCTCCCCATAATTTTGAGGACCATTGCTTATATTTTGTCTTTTGTCTATTATTTTGCAATTTGATACTTTTGTTGTCATACGACATTCATATACAAATATACCTGACTCTCAAGACCATATGTCCGGATACGGCGTTTTGACGGACAGACGGGCATATTAAACGTTGACAAGTCCATTGAAAAGCTTCATATGCGACCTTTTTATGACTAAAATTCTAGTATTAATACATATTCACATTCTTAAAAAAGCAGAAATATGTCATAATGTTAGATAACATAAATTTAAGAATATCAATATAAAAATATATATATAAGGAACAAACCTCTCACACAGAGGGAGTTGTTAGCCGAGCAGTGCTGTTCAAGAATTGTCTCCTTGTTGAATGAAAAAAAAACTAAATTGCATACATTTTTGCATTATACAGATGTACTTTAAAATTTATAAGATTTAGATACGCAGTGCCTATTTCTCAATCCTGGTCATATGTTTATGAACTAAATATGTAGAAAACAAATGGAGCAAATTAAATATTATAATAAAATGAAAGAAAAAATAGACCAGACTCTCTGCACAATTCCAAATGGTAAAGAAGAAGCATATTCGATAACACTAACATAAGTACATGGCGGCTTACTTCCCTGGATTGGTACACGCACGTCACTAAAAAGTGGCGGGTTCAAGCTAATGTTATGTGTCCAGGTCTCTCTTACCATAGTCAAATGATGTGGTCATGTAAGTATTTTCTACACGAGAGGAAAATACCAACTCTCACATATAACTGGGAGAACTGTAAAATACCAACTCTTACATATAACCGGGAGAACTGTAAAATACCAACTCTCACATATAACCGGGAGAACTGTAAAATACCAACTCTCACATATAATCGGGAGAACTGTAAAATACAAACTCTCACATATAACCGGGAGAACTGTAAAAAACCAACTCTCACATATAACCGGAAGAACTGTAAAATACCAACTCTCACATATAACCGGGAGAACTGTAAAATACCAACTCTCACATATAACCGGGAGAACTGTAAAATACCAACTCACACATATAACCGGGAGAACTGTAAAATACCAACTCTCACATATAACCGGGAGAATTGTAAAATATCAACTCTCACATATAACCGGGAGAACTGTAAAATACCAACTCTCACATATAACCGGGAGAACTGTAAAATACCAACTCTCACATATAACCGGGAGAACTGTAAAATACCAACTCTCACATATAACCGGGAGAACTGTAAAATACCAACTCTCACATATAACCGGGAGAACTGTAAAATACCAACTCTCATATATAACCGGGAGAACTGTAAAATACCAACTCTCACATATAACCGGGAGAACTGAGTTATTAAAAATATATACGGTCATGTGTATTAGTGCTACAGTGCTATACGGTCATGTGTATTAGTGCTACAGTGCTATATGGTCATGTGTATTAGTGCTACAGTGCTATACGGTCATGTGTATTAGTGCTACATTGCTATACGGTCATGTGTATTAGTGCTACATGGTCATGTGTATTAGTGCTATATGTTCATGCGTATTAGTGCTACACGGTCATGTGTATTAGTGCTCTATGGTCATGTGTATTAGTGCTATACGGTCATGTGTATTAGTGCTCTATGGTCATGTGTATTAGTGCTACACGGTCATGTGTATTAGTGCTATACGGTCATGTGTATTAGTGCTCTACGGTCATGTGTATTAGTGCTCTATGGTCATGTGTATTAGTGCTATACGATCATGTGTATTAGTGCTACACTGTCATGTGTATTAGTGCTACACGGTCATGTGTATTAGTGCTACACTGTCATATGTATTAGTGCTACACGGTCATGTGTATTAGTGCTCTACGGTCATGTGTATTAGCGCTATACGGCCATGTGTATTAGTGCTCTACGTTCATGTGTATTAGTGCTAAACGGTCATGTGTATTAGTGCTACACGTTCATGTGTATTAGTGCTACACGGTCATGTGTATTAATGCTACATGGTCATGTGTATTAGTGCTCTACGGTCATGTGTATTAGTGCTATCGATCTTCACAATGTTTCTACAATTTACCGATTAGATTTTAGAACTGTTCCAATAGGGTGGTATATACTTTTTATTTTTCATTTTTGTTCAACATGTTCACTACTTATGATATGTTAACCTCTTCTCCGGTCCGTCATGGTTGTGATCATATGCTTGTTTGATTTACAACTGTAACGTGTACGGCGCGTTACTCTACTTTGTCCGTATCCGTTTTCACGGAGTTTCAGAAGCTATACACTTGAAACCCAAACTATTGAAAGTCAAACCCAAATTTTCCTGAATAACTGAAACAAGTACATATGGTTTGGAAATTCAACACAATATGTATCCTTAAAAACAATTCCAAGATCTTAAACTACAACAAACTAATGTCCAGACCATCTGGAAACTACAAAAAAGCAGCATTCAAACATATATTAAAAACAATTCATATAACAACGAAAAGACAAAGCAAACACAAAGCGCTGTCAAACCTTGAAACACCTATGTTTCACAATTGTTGAATATAAACAGCACAAACTATAGAACAATCAAGTTACCTGTGGCTATCCTAAACTATTAAATCTTCTACCGCTGCTCTTCTCTGCAAACTTTGCAGGTCGCTTTCACGATAAGAAGTGACGAACCAAATACAAATTTCTCTCTCTTTATTTACCCCTATTGTAGGCTTAGACCATTGTTCTTTCAAAGGGATGACAGCATGGACGAGTCCATATGAACTGTCAGTCATCGTTATCTTTCTCTTTGATGCTAAGAACCGCGCAATTTCTCTTATCAGCTGTCAATCATTGTTACCTGATTCAATGTATTTGAATACAGCGCAGTTACACAACCATAATTACATAACGGTATGTTTTAAACAAATTAAACGCTACAAGAAAGTATTCTTACTAACTTTTGTTACACAACTACCTGTGCAAGGAGTACATATCCCCATTACAGTTGTGTGTTCGAATCCCGCTCATGGCGAGGTGTACTCGATACACTATTATGTTATAAAGGTTGTCAGTGACTTGCTACATGTCGGTGTCTTTCTCTGGGTACTGCGGTTTCCTCCACCTATGAAACTGAATACCACGCTATAGATGAAATATTGTTGAAAGTGGCGTTAAACATCACCAACCATCAACCAACCTAAATTTAATTCAATATTAGAATTTATGAAAATTGCGACAATCTGCCTTACACATGTAGGTATTATAATAATGTAACTATCATGAATATAACTTACTTGTAACATTAACAGTTACTTAAACATGTTCACTAGTGATGGTGTTTCTCTCCTCTTGGTGTCCTGTAGAACTGTAGGGGATCCAATAGTTTCACTCTCTAACAAAGCAGCAACTTCATTTTCCTGTTAATATAATGGCTTTAAACGAACTAAGCTAATCTGATATAACAATATATAACATTAAAGATGTATATCTAAAAGATTGCTACATATTGAAATGACAAATGTAATCAAGAAGGAATCCTCACTACGAGCAACAGCGGCGGTATAAACTATTGTTATATGTCATATTTATTAAGAATAGTTTGACCATACCAAAGAGGTAATAAGAAGCCGTAAATAAAAGAACAGACAATACCACGATCGAAGGAAAAAAGGGGAAAATCACAAACAATAATCTACAAATCACTACGCAGAAAGTAAAACATTGAGAAACTCAAATCTGTGGATGAACCAGATGCTCAGACGGATAATTGGCACCCATCGTGTTAATGTTAAACGAAACGAACATCACGTGATAGGGAATCGTGTTAGACACCAGTAATCGAAAAATACAAATAAATCATATATTAAACAGAAACCCTACACAAGAAATGAGAGTAAATATGAATCGAACATCGTAACACTGAACTAAAAAGACATATAACTGAACAAAATAAACAACACAAACATCATCTGGAGGACTATAAGTCTCTGATGGTATCACCGTCCAGTAGTCAGTGCTTCGGTACTTAAGTGATTTATAAGGTATATTTTTCATCGACATGTAGCACATGGATTTCACAAATTCTGTCTATACATTGTCCTATAAATGTCTGTTTGATAAATCATATTATGTCTCCAGTACATATGTACTTACCAGGATAGTTTCTTCTTCACAGTGTTTCACCAGCATGTGTAACTTCTCAGACTCGTACAGATATTCTTGTTTTAAACTGTACTTCTTGTGGTATTGCCAAATTGACAATATAATAAAAAATAGCGCTGTATAATGTCGTGAAATATATAAGAACAGTGCGAGAGACATGCTTTGGCGCCATGTTTATTATTTCTTATCTTCATGAGGGTCTGTATGGTTCTATTAAAGTAACAGGCTGATATTAAGATTACACATACTATTGCTGTAAGGTACCTTATGTGATTTTAACCGATTTTTGCTATCTTGTTTAAGCCCTTTGTGTTTTCTTACTCTAAAAATAATTTTAAAAAATTTTGAAGCGAGAAAACCAAAGATTCTAAGCAGCGTAACCACAATCAGCCATGGTCACCTATGTATGGAAGAAGAGGACCTTAATTTTAATAATAATTACATGACTTAGTAACTGTAAATGTCGATAAAAAATATATCTTATAACTCATTTAAGTACCGGAGCACTGACTACTGGACGGTGATACCATCGGTGACAAATAGTCCACCTGGAGTAGTATCGACCCAGTGATAGTAACAAAAACGAAGTCGAATAATATCCCATCTGCCGAGGAATCGACACAATGATTGCAATACAAATGTAGACGGCTAATAGTCTAACAGCCGAGGAATCGATACAGTGATTGTAATAAAAACGTAGTCGAATAATAGTCCAACAGCCAAGGAATCGACACAGTGATAGTAATAAATACGAACGTAGTCAACTAATAGTCCAACAACCGAGGACTCGACATAGTGATTGCAATTAAAAGGTAGACGACTAATACAGTAGTCCAACAGCCGAGGAATCGACACAGTGATAGTAATGAAAACGAACGTAGTCAACTAATAGTCCAACAGCCGAGGACTCGACATAGTGATTATAATAAAAACGTAGACGACTAATACCGTAGTCCAACAGCCGAGGAATCGACACAGTGATTGTAATAAAAACGTAGTCGAATAATAGTCCAACAGCCAAGGAATCGACACAGTGATAATAATAAAAAAACGAACGTAGTCAACTAATAGTCCAACAACCGAGGACTCGACATAGATTACAATAAAAACGTAGACGACTAATGCAGTTGTCCAACAGCCGAGGAATCGACACAGTGATAGTAATGAAAACGTAGTCGACTAATAGTCCATCAGCAGTGGTATCGACCCAGACATTGTAATAAAAACGTAGTCGACTAATAGTCCACCTGCAGTAGTATCGACCCAGTGATAGTAATAAAAACGAAGTCGAATAATATCCCATCTTCCGAGGAATCGACATAATGATTGCAATTAAAACGTAGACGACTAATAATCTAACAGCCGAGGAATCGATACAGTGATTGTAATAAAAACGTAGCCGAATAATAGTCCAACAGCCAAGGAATCGACACAGTGATAGTAATAAATACGAACGTAGTCAACTAATAGTCCAACAGCCGAGGACTCGACATTGTGATTGCAATTAAAAGGTAGACGACTAATACAGTAGTCCAACAGCCGAGGAATCGACACAGTGATAGTAATTAAAACGTAGTCGACTAATAGTCCATCAGCAGTGGTATCGACCCAGACATTGTAAAAAAAACGTAGTCCACTAATAGTCCATCAGTAGTGCTATCGACCCAGATATTGTAATAAAAACGTAGTCGACTAATAGTCCATCAGTAGTGCTATCGACATAGTGATAGGAATATCAAACGATTTTTGATTGGTTATGACTTAACGTCCAGCCAGTGGTATTTCAGCTATTTTCAGGACGAGGTCAAATGCTATGATATGCAGAAATTATATAATAAACGAAGGAGAGAAAGGTCAAACGGGACAACGACTTCTGACTGCCACTGGCAAAGTATCGGGATTTGGTTAGGGGCGAACAATTTAGTCTTTTGTAAAGGTTAATTGCACCTTTTTGTAATCAATGAAAAAAAGAATTATCTGTAACGTACTGGGAGCGTGGCACATTATGGTCTACGGCCAGGAGTTTCGCATTGTTATCTAACACTCACTCCCCGTCGAGAGGGAGCCCCTTACCACCATCTTGGATGTGCCGAGCATCTCTGTGGCTTGAACTATGCGAACCTCCCTCAACAGTACCCGGTCATGACAGATGTTCTTTTGCCTACAGCATAAAAGCAAAATACTAAAGTTTAAGTTTCATAAAAATAAAAATACTTAGACAAGTAGAAATGTATAGGTATATAAAAATAATTGAACGACAGAAGACAAAGAGAGTACGGATAAAATACTTCTAATATACATTGTACCAAAGTTCAAAGTTCAGAAAGTTAAAATCGGTACGTAATAAACAAAGCAACAAAGCTCTCAATTACCAACATATAAGATATGCCCATGAGAATAAACAAGTGTCTTTTGAATGTTTATTAGACAGATAAGAAGAATTCATACAAAGTTAATACTATATATACTTATCCGAACGTTTTAATACATTGTGATTCACCGTGGCGTTTAACATAATCTGTATTGCATGTTAAATACCCTTTTGGGTATAGCAATACATACATATACAAACATAAACTGACATTAAACAGACAATATATATACATTATACAGATATAGCCTTCCATTGAGGTCAATACATGGATCTATAGACCTATGAATATATATTGACCGAGGACGAAGTCCAATGTCAATATATATTTTTTAAGATCTATAAATATAGATTATTGCATGGCATTTTTCATATCATACCCTTTATCAGCCCGAGGTCATATGATATCAGCCCGAGAGCCGTTAGGCTCAAAGGATGATATATGAACGAGGGCTGATAAAGGGTATGATATGAAAAATGACATGCTATGATGTGCTTATCATATACTTCAACAGAGGAAATAACTGATTTGTACCAAAATATTCAGTCATTTTGGCTAGAATTAGATACATGATTAATATAGTTATGGGACAAGAAAATTATTGCTTTAATATACAAATCCAATAAATGCACGTTTGTTAAGCACTCTCAATATCATAAGAGAGAAATTGGTAGTTAATAATTTTCTGTGCAAATATTTCATAAAGTTGAATCCGCCGTGTCTGTAAACATAGTTTTCCGGAAATTCACGAAGTTAACTTACGGACATTGACGGAAAGGCATGTAATAACATTGCGGAAGCAGTTAATAAACTTGCTTTATCAGCCCGCTTGGACCATTCTTGTGAAACTGGGTGAAATAACATGACTCCTCCTATTACTCTAAATAAAACTCAAAGTTTTATTACAGAGTAAAATTTGTGCTTTATCATCTACAAGTATATGAGAAATCCAAGCATTGACCGAAATGGTAGGCTGTAGTTGTTTTATCATTTTTCAATAGCTATTTACATATTAAAATTTAGAAATTTTATTAAACCTTTGAAATTTTTGAAGTTTTGAATTTTATTCAAAAATTAGAATTTTTTTTTTAGAAATTTTTAGAAATTTTAGAAATTTAGAAATTTTTTGAAAATTTTGAACTTTAAAGTAACAGATTTTAAGAGCAAATAATTCATCAGAACAAAACAACTGAAAGTTAATCGGTCTCCACAACAATGGGGCGGATGATAAACATGCACATGGATTTGCATATTTCTAATTGTTGGGAACATATTTCGACTTAAATCATGCATGAATAGCTTAGCAAAGGTACCGCTGTATTCCAAATTGAATTTTCAGGGAAAAAATTTCTTCACCCAAAGGTGGTGTAATATTACTGGAAATTTTTTTTTTTTAGTTTTATAATTTTGAAATTTTTTGAAATTTTTGAAATTTGTTGAAATTTTGGAAAATACATTGATAAATCGTGCATAGCACGGATGGGTCTAAAATACATTGATAACTCGTGCATAGTACGGCTGTTTCTAAAAATAAATTTGTATATTGCATGGGTATTACTATAATTAGTAACGTTCATGCAATGCCACTTTTCATAGAACATCATGTGACTAGTTTTCAGCCAATCAACGTTTCCAAATAATATACAAAAAATGATAATATACAAATATAGCCTTCCAATG
>MJUT01047825.1:567559-581627 GCA_002080005.1 Gigantidas platifrons | reverse complement strand
GTGTCTTATTTACATTATTTCTGTTTGTTTGTAGGAGGGCTCATGTCTTATTTACATTATTTCTGTTTGTTTGTAGGAGGGCTCGTGTCTTATTTACATTATTTCTGTTTGTTTGTAGGAGGCCTCATGTCTTATTTACATCATTTCTGTTTGTTTACGTATATTGGTGTCAAACACATATTGTGTTGTGTTTTTTATTTGTTTGTCTTCGTCTTGTGTACACTATGCTGCCGGAAACTGTCGTGGTCGAGATCGTATGGTAGTTGGATTTGCCTGTGAGTTTGAACCCCGTTCATGGCGAGATGTACTCGATACAACATAATGTGATAAAGTTTGTCAATGACTTGCGATAGGTCAGTTGTTTTCTCCGGGTAATCCACCAATAAAACTGACCGCCACGATATATTTGAAATATTGTTGAAAGTGGTGTTAAACACCATTAAACCAACCAACCAACCTAAATATTGTATTTATTATCAACATTCGTGGAGGAGACCGGAGAACACCACCGACCTGTCGCAAATCACTGACAAACTTTATTACATAATGTTGTATCGAGCACATCTCGCCATGAACGGGGTTCTAACTCATTACTTTAGTAGTGATAGGCACTGATTGTACAGGTAGTTGTAAATCCAACTACTATATGATCACGACCACGACTCGGTATTTAGGAACTGTAAGATTAATAAAAATATATGTCTATTAAGCCATATCAGTTCCGCAACACTGACTATTGCCGTATTGGGCGGATTATGCTATAAACTGACATCCTAAGTACAAGTTTTGTAAACATAGTTCTTATTCCCAAAAGAAAAGTGTTCATCGCGGATAAATTTCTAATGAGATTTATTCCATGGCGATAAAATATAACTGACAATGTCGTATATATAATTATGTATGAAAAGTTTGGGGTAATAATACCGGTAGGCCGTAAATCGAAAAATGACAGACAATACATTGGACAAAAGAAAACGGACAAAATAAAAAAACAGACAATGATCAAGAAAACACTTAACAGAAAACTAAAGATTGATCAACAGGAGCCCCACAAAAACAGGAGGTAAACTGAGGTGCTCCGGAAGAGTTACTAGTTCCTGCTCCACTAGTGACACCCGTCGTGTTACCTTTAAACGACACGAACATCATCTGATATAGAAATCGTGTTGGACACCAGTAAGTAAATACAAATATCTTAATAAAACATGAACTTCCGACAAAACAAATTGTAATAAAGACGAACCGAACATCGTTCTTACGGGGACATCGTAGCATACACCATGGAACTTTTAATATAATTTTCTAATGGCAATGCAAAAAAACCCCAAAAAAACAATTATATAAATACCTAATTCTAGTCGGGAAGCTACATTTTATTAACACTTTCCTTTCCCCAATATGTGTTTACACACAGTGTCGTCTTAAAAGCATTATAGGTCCCCGGGCAATGCCGTGCACGGTGCCCCTACCTACACAACCATTCACAGGAATACAAATGTAAATGTCGATAAAATTAGATATACATGTACATATTTATTGTATTGGTACCTCTAACAAAATCAGCCAAAACATTAAAAAAAATGCCGTACACAACATACATAAATTAGCATAGGGTCCATATGCTCGTAGGCCCCCGGGCAACTGCCCAGCGTGCCCATGCATTAAGACGGCATTGTTTACACAAGGATAAAATTACTTTTTCAAAGGCGTTTTATCTATAAAACTACAAGAGTCTTCATTTTTGTTACTATGTTTTACTCGAATTTTTGTTCTATATAAAGGTAGGTACGAGTCCGTCATACATACTTCTTAGAATACTACACTGAAATGAAGCCACAATGGGACAAAGGGGGCAAGCAATTTGACTGCCTATGGCAAGGTATTGGCGAGTTGGGTAGGAAGAAACGATAAAAAAAATGTCTGTTACGGCCACAATGTGCCTTCTCTTTTTCATAATCTACAAAAGAAGCCTTTAACATGCATAAAGCGTGGCACTCCCGCGACCTACATGTAATATAGTCGTCAATCCTTGTAATAACCTACCCCCCCCCATATTATGAGAGGCATATCCTATCCGCCACTTGGGACGCGGCTGGACAACTCCCTGTGAACAGTCACACCAACACATATTCCTAACTTCAGTATCATGAACCATCATTGAGATACCAGAATGTCTTTTCTAATAATCTTGAAATCCATTGTTGTCTATTATTTGTATTGACAGTGAATATGTACGTGACAAAATCAACCAAGGTCATCTTATGCATGGATCGTTTTAAATAATTTTTTTTTATTACCTTGAAAAATGTTTTGCCTGCATACATCAATATAATATGTTCTCAAATGATAAAGAATGAATGTAATCAATGAGGAAATAAAATTATATGATATTCAATCATCCAGGTCACGGGGCAGGTGATTTTATCTTGATATTTTCTGCAAACAGAATAAACAGAAGAGGAAGAAATTTCAAATTTACACGCATGCGTGAAAAAAGTCTACTCCAAACACGAAGGAGGAAATGTAAGTACTATAATAAGTAATAAAAGTAATACCATGCTCTACATGTGTACATAATACTATAAGATAACAAGTTTATGCTTTGGTTTATGGTGTTTAACGCCACTTTCACATATCTGAAACATCGTAGGAGACACAAAGATTTCGACAGTACTTTTAATAATGGCTAACATCAAAACAATAACAATAATGACGTAGCAACGAAACGTAATAGTCAGTGTGCGATTGTGTGCATGGTGAGTTCCCGGAATAACGCGGATATTACATTCCTCCTTAACTTTAAACAAAGATTAGAAAATAAATAAAAGAAAATGAAAGGTGTAAGATATGTGTTATGTTATTTGTGATTACACAGTCTCTAGTATTATCACTGATTGAAAGTCTCTGGTAGTCTCACATTACATAGTTATTTAACTGTTTCGGCATTTTACGTTCTCTTCGAGGTCTATCATTAAGTGTTTGTCTATTATCACATAGTCCTCGATTTTGCACACAGTTTCTCGTTTGCTTGTATTCTGTTCTTCTTAACAGATCCTCTCTTCAGTCCGCCCCCTCCCGCGCCTGTCTTGCGGGGAACCCATAATCTTCATCCTCTGCCCCCTCCCGCGCCTGTCTTGCGGGGGGCCCATTTTCATCATCTTCTTGTACGAGTGCGTTGGCTAGTTTAAACTTGCTAGCATCTCTGTGTATCTCTCTCCCATCTGACACTCTTCTAGCTCCGACAGTTGATCCATTTATTACGAATATATTGTAGAATGCTGGTTCATATGCTGTTGACCATTTGTTTCTCTTATTTTGTTCTAACAGTACGTAATCTCCAATTTTAAAGTCATGTTTTCTAGTGTTCCTGTTCTCAGCTTTGTGTTTAATTTTCTCCTTGTAACATTTGTCTCTCATTTATTTCCTTATCCTTGGTTATTTCTCTGTCATTGTGTTTCCTCTGTATGTATCAGAGTTTTGTGCGAACTTGTCTTTTCATAAGTGCTTCGTAAAGTGATATGCCTGTAGCGGGATGTGGTGTGGAACGATACCCTATAAGCATTTCCTGTATGGCTGTTGCACTATCCTTATTTTGTAAATTTGCAATTTGTTCAGTTTTGTTAAGTACTTTCATGAATGCCTCGGCTTCTCCATTTGCTCTCGGTTGTAATGGTGTAATCTTATGATGTTCAAAACCTTCTTCTATGGCAAAGTTTGCAAAATCTATGGAATTGAACGGTGGTCCATTATCACTTTCTAACCTCCTTGGTATGCCGTGTGTTGCGAAAATCTTCTTAAGTTTCTCCTTTGTTTGTTTACATGCTGTTGTGTGTAGTTTTTCCACCTCGGGATATCTTGTTCTTTTGTCTATTACTACTAGGTTGTAGTGGCCATCCGGATACGGTCCTCCAAGTCTACAGAGACGACCTCCCACGGGTTTTCTGGTATTTCTGTCATTTTCAAAGGTTCCTGTCTTTGCTGTTTTGTTGTTACTTGACATTCGAAACATTGTTTGATCATCTCTTCAACCATATAATTCATTGTTGGGAACCAGTATTTCTCTCTCAACATCTGCTTAGTTTTAGTCATTCCAAGGTGACCCATGTTGTGTGCAGCTTTGATCACTCTATCTTGTAACGTTCTCGGAACAATAATTTGGTTCAGTCTGAATACGAGTCCCTCTGCTACATAAAGTTCATTTTTGATGTGGTCATATGGTGAAATATCCTTGTCTTTCTTACTCCTTTCCCAATCACTTTTCAATATACACTCTTTTAAATTTAGCAATTGTTCATCTTTGTTTGTTTCTTTTTGTAGTCGTTCTAGTACAACAGCATGTTCATTATGAATGACAGCTTTGATCACCCTTTCCGTTCCATCATTTTCTTTTTCAGGTAATGGGTGTCTCGATAAAAAGTCTAAAGGATCAGATTCATCTTTCCCTGGTTCATAAAATATTTCAAAATCAACATCCTGCATGTCCATAACCCATTTTTCTATGCGTGGAGGTAACTTAATGTTTGTTTTGTTGAACATTGGTATGAGGGGTTTGTGTGCTGTAATAATCTTGAATTTTGGAGCTCCCAGAAGATAAATTCTAAATCTGTTCTTCGCCCATCGGATCGACAATGCGTCTTTCTCAGTTTGGCTATATCTTTTTTCTGTATCTGACATTGTACGACTGATGAAATGTACTGGTTGCAATCATTTGTCAGTTTGCTGGAATAAGCCGGCAGATAATCCTTCATTGAAACTCGCTTCACAACGTAGCACTATTGGTCGTGTCGGGCTGAAAAATTCCATCCTACTCTCATTTGTAATACTGTCCTTAAGCTTTTCGAATGCTAAATTCTCTTCACGTCCCCATTTGAACTGAGTGTCCTTGTGTGTTAAATTCCTGAGCGGTGCTGTAAGCAATGCATATCTTGGTATGAATTTCGATAGATACCCAATCATTCCTAGGAAACTCCTTACTGCTCCTTTCGATTCTGGTGCGTTTGCCTCTTTCACAGCTTTTACTTTCTCATACGTTGGTTTTAATCCATCTTTTGTAAATTTGTAACCATAAAATTCTAATTCATCTACTCCGAATTCGCACTTCTCTCTGTTAAGTGTTATTCCAAAATCTGTTGCCCTTTTCAACACTTCTCTCAGTGTGTTATTGTGTTCCTCTATGTTCCCTCCGCCGATAAGAATATCATCTCTTTGATTCAAACAGTTTGGTATGTCTCCAAATATCCTGTACATTTGTTCATCAAATAAGTCCTGTGAACACTTAGTTCCAAATACTAGTCTCCTTGGTCTCATGTTGCCCCATGGTGTGCTGAAAATCGCAACTGCTCGTGATTCCGGATCTAACATCAGCTGATGATATCCTTGTCTGAGATCCATCTTTGAAAATACTTTGCATTTGTGAAATTTGTATATGAAATCTTCTACGACTGGGCTCTGAGTTATTCTGTTTCTTTCCATAGACTTATTTGCTATTCTCATATCTATACATGCTCTTATCATATGTGATTCTAATTTGTCTTGGTTTACTTTGCTGAACTTTGGTTTTGGTACAACAACTAACGGAGAACACCACTGTACAGGTGTTCCTGGTGGCACTTCTTCAAATATATCTGCTTTCACTCCTTCTTCTAACCATTGCTTTAGTGGTTTTTGCAAATAATATGGTACCTGTCTTGGTTTCTGGGCAACAGGTGCAACTCCTGGTTTCATGTTGAATTTCACATACAATACACTGTCATTCTTATTGTCTCTTATTTTTCCAATGCCTTCAAAAACGCTTCCAAATTCATCCAAGATTTCGGTCATTTCTGTTTTTCTCTTTTCTGTCACTTGATTCACATCCAATTTCATACTCTTATTTGTTACTCTAAGGTCATTGTGTTTCGCAAATGAGCCATCTGGTCTTATCTGCATCATTCTTAATTCCAGAAGTGTTGCTTTACTCAACAATGGCGGTGAATTTATTTTTCCCTTTATAACTATGAACTTCGTTTCTATACCACACGTTGCATTTCGTACAACAGTTCTAAATTCTCCTTTTACTGAAAGGGAACTCTGAAGAGTGCTAAGTTCTACCTTACTTTTTTCTAATTTGAGTTTATATCCTGATAACTTCCTTAGATGGTAAAGTGAAATTCATCCATGATGTTTACATCTGCACCACTATCTGGTTCTACTTTCATCTCAACATCTCCTAAGTGAATTTTCACAGTCTTTTGAGTATCACTTTGTCGACTTACTGCCTTTACTTTTCCAATTTTTGCTATATGCTTTATCGAACCTTCAAAATAATCATTTTCATCACTGCAATCATATTGATCAGAATCCTCACTGAAGTTGTTTTCAACAGTTTTTCTCACATTCCTTCTATTTTCCCTCGGAATCATACCTCTTTTATTTTGTTGATTATCCTGTTTGTTTCCTGTTCTACACATTGATGCAAAATGGTTCTTTTTCCCACACGATCTACAGTCTTTCCCATACGCTGGACATCCTCTTCCTTCATGATGGAATCCACAATAGCTACATGCAGCGTTTGATAGTTGTACATTTCTTCCCAGTGCAGGTCTCTGTCTATAATCTTGTCTCCTATTTGTGTTGTTTTGTGCTTTATATACTGCACCATGTTCTTCAATTTTCATCTCTTTCATCTGAAGATTTGTGTCTTCTATTTGTGCCGCTTCCTCAATAAATGTATCTAGTTCCCATCCTTTGCTGATTGCTTTTCTTATTAACTCCTTGTTATCAACGTTTTGAATACATTGTTCCAATATTCTCTCCTCCATTGTCTCGCCAAACTCACAATCATTTGCGTTTTCTCTCAGTCTAGATACATAACTACCAATTTGTTCTCCTCTCTCCTGGTTCATCCTTAGGAATGTGTATCTTGCATGGTGCTTATTTTTCTTCGGAAGAAAATATTTATCAAGTTTGTTTTTCAACACAGCATATTCATCTAATTCTTTTGCTCTTTCATTTTTCAAACTTTTGTTCAATCTAACTATTTCTTTACCTCCGTATATTAGCAAGGCATCCTTCTTGTCTATAGGTTCCGTGATTTTAAAATATCTAAACTCCCTTTCAATTCCTTCAATCCATTCTTCCCACTGCTTTCCTGTCGATAGCAGGTCTTCATTTTGTACAAATGGTAATGTTCTTAGATTTCTTGTTTCCGTTACGACTGTGATGCGTTGCGGTTCACCTCTGTCCATTTTCGTCTTTTGGTTCTTAGTTATTTTGTTCCTAGTCCGATTTCGTTTTCTATATATCACTTCCGATCTTCAATTTCTTCTGCTTTGAACATCAGTTTTATTAGGGGATGTCATATTTCGACTTAAAACATGCAGGAATAGCTTAGCAAAGGTACCGCCGTCTTCCAAATTGAATTTTCAGGGAACAAATTTCTTCACCCAAAACTGGTGTAATATTACTGGAAAAAAACATTTTTTTTTTATTTTATAATTTTGAAATTTTTTGAAATTTTTGAAATTTGTTGAAATTTCTAAAAATACATTGATAACTCGTGCATAGTACGGCTGTTTCTAAAAATAAATTTGTATATTGCATGGGTATTACTATAATTAGTAACGTTCATGCAATGCCACTTTTCATAGAACATCATGTGACTAGTTTTCAGCCAATCAACGTTTCCAAATAATATACAAAAAATGATAATATACAAATATAGCCTTCCAATGAGGTCGAAGTCCGGGGACGATATATATTTTTAGGTCTATAAATCCATGTAGTGACCGAAATGGGAGGCTATAATTGTTTTATCAGTTTTCAATATTATTATTTAAATATTAAGATTTTGAGATTTTATGAAAACTTTGAAAATATTTGAAAATTTTGAATTTTTTTGAATTTTCAAAATTATTAAATATTTTTAACAAATTTTGAAATTTTGAAATTTTTTTAGAAAATTTTGATATTTTATGAAATTTTTAAAATTTGTTGAAATTTTTGGAAAATACATTGATAAATCGTGCATAGCACGGATGTTTCTAAAAATACATTGATAAATCGTGCATAGCACAGATGTTTCTAAAAATAAATTTGTATATTGCATGTGTGTTACTATAATTAGTAACGTTCGTGCTATACCACTTTTGATAGAACGTCATGTGACCCGTTTTCAGCCAATCAACGTTTCCAAATAATATAAAATAATGATAAAAACAAATATAACTACCACTGTTTGATAAAAACAATATTGTGTTTTATATGATTTGACCAATGTGAACCTCATACTAGCGCTTCTAATGATCTCTTTATAAAGTTACCAACACTGGGCAAAATTTCTTTATCATGATTAAAAATCATTTTAGCTTTTCAAGGGAATCTAGTTGATTAAAGTGAGGATATTTTGTTTTAATAAAGTCAATAAAACAAGGTCCAATATTATCGGTAACTTTATAATCAAAGAAAAAGTGGAATTCGTCATCCAATGTTTTACAAAATTTACAATGTCTTTTGGATTTTGTGGAATATTTTTGCAACGGACTAGTTATATTTCTAAGCGATGATCACTTTAGCGAAATTTTGTCAGCAATTGACGATTTTTGAAATTTCTTTCACTTTTTAAATACTCCTCTAGTTTAATATCATATTTTAGTTTACTGTAAAAGAAAAGATTTGAAGAGTCATCAATCAAAAAAAGTTTTTCTGTTAATTGCTTTTAATAATGTTCATAAACATATTTTTTAAATGTATTTCTAATAGGGATTTAAGCAATTTTAAATGGCGAACTGAAAGCTTCAAAATCTTTTATATATTTCAAATTCGAAAAATATATCTTTTGCAAAAGTGTACTTTAAAAAGATCTCGATCAAAGAACGACAATTTTAATACGCATTGTGTCAGGTGACAACACGGGAGTGTCTGTAGTTCAACAACAGTAGACTTTAATTGACGTTCTAATGTTGTGAGAAAAATACAAAGGTAAGTACGATCAATCTATTATTGTGTAAAGCAGAATTAAATGTCGTTTTATTGTATAATTTCAATATAATTTTATGAACTAACAATTTGAGAAAATACAAAACTGAAGTTATTTCCTCCGAAGCACACTACAATGATCATATTATTACATAAACCTGACAGTGGATGACTATATTTTATATAAAGCTACAATTTGTTTCCCAAAAATTAAAAACTACTACAAACTACAGAATTTTGAGCTTTTATTGCTAATATACAATTACAACCTTTTGATGAGGTTCATGCCTGTTTGTATCGATCCGATGAAAGTATATTGACAGAGGATGATGTCCGAGAAAAAATCATATTACTTCACAGCCAGAAATGAGAGGCAATTTGCTAATTTGCATATATAAGATGGTGACACCGGGACGTCTGCAATTTTCATATGAGCTATATAGAGGATATCATTCATAAAATGCATGCATGTCATTTTCTTAACTTGAAAATCATACATTGAATCAATTTAACTTAAATGAAATACAGATTGATGAAAACAATCAAATATTCGATGTTTCTGGACAAAATAAAAATCCGACCTTAAAATATCTGGCCTTAAGAGTCTATGTAAAAATGTCTGTAATACATGAAACTGGTGGTGTTTGATACAAATTTAACAATGAGAGAAATTTGGCGGCTTGTTTTCTGAAATAAATTTAGATTCCTGGATTAAAACTGGTATTCTATTGACTAACCTTAAATTTCTTGCTTCTAAACTCGAGGTTCCCACATTAAATAAAATATTATCATCTTACGGGATCGCGACATCAAAGAAATGGGTAAAATCGTTACAAAGCAAATTTATTTGAATTTTGACAGATGAAAAACTTTGCGGAAATCAACAATACATTTTAATTTCCGAATCGTTGACACATTGAATTTCCGTACTGTATGCTATTATTTGATCATTTATCTAATAAGCAATCCGCCAATCCTAAAACTGCAGTCACATGTTCAAATTTTAAATATAATGAATATTTATGAGGAAAAGTACCATCAATTTCTGGGTAAAAGTTGTGATTTGTTTAGACGGAACATTGAGGCTTTGATGAGTTTTTTCAAGCCTGCTTGACAACGGGTTCACATAAATTTGATCTTAACAGATAAAGTTGCATATCTGGTCAATTCATTAATGTTACTGCAAAGACTGAAAACGCAGAAATATGTGTCCTTCCAATCGATTTCAATGGTATCCTTTAAGTCCGCGCTGTAGTGTTACAATTGTTTACCGTTCGCAAGGAGATTTTTATTTATATACTAGACGAATAAAGCAAATTTTAGATCCCACCACTTTTTATTGTGCCAGCCAGTAATCTGAACGTAAATATATATGTGTTTGCTTATAAACGTTAGGGGCATAACATTTGTCTCGTGTCTACAATTTTGTAATTAGATTTGAAACTGTTCAGAAAGCGTAGTAGTTTTCCCTTAATTTTTCTCGTATACCTTATTGAAAAAAATAAATGTAGTGATTGTAGAATAAATATAGACTAATACTATAGTTATGAAGGTCGGAACAGACATTATTGTGTGTCTCGCAGCGAATAAGTTCGCTGATACTGAAAATATGACTCGTTAAAGTCAAAAGTAAACATTCTCAAATTACCAATAAATAGTTGTATAGGGTATATCAACATACTGAATTACATCTTATCCATATATTTGCGCTTCGTCAATATTGAATAACCATAATTGACAATAATACAGAGCAATATATTTCAAGTTTTTCATAATTAATGGATGATATCCGTTACCACGAATGAAGAGTCTTTCATAATAGAATAAAATACTAACAGGTTTTAAATCCTTCCTTTGAATAATTTTGAATGACGTGCTAAAAACATATGGAAAATTTTGTTTTAAAACGTAAAAGGGTTGGGTAATATTATAAAAATAGAATAATGTAATGCATTAAAAAATGATCAGACATGGTACTTCGTCGTTGTGTCGGATGTATTTAAGTTTTGAATTGAAAATGTTGATATCTTATGTATTATGCACGACAAATTTCTGGAATATCATCCATTAAGTAACTCAATGTCCCAACATTGGAAAAACAATTACATGTACTTTAGATGTCTTTGAAGTCAAGAAAACCCTGTGGTATCTTCAAACTTTTCTATCACGGACCACAGTTTTAGATATAGAATACCGACAGTATTATTTGTTAATGAAGAAACATGAATCATCGTTAGTATAGGATCGTGCCCCAATCAGCGAGCTTTGATAATATTAGTCGAGTCCTTCAAAATTAACGTTGTTGTTCCATTGTTAACGTCTGGCTTGACGTCACGCTAACCGATAATTGTCAGTATCAGACAAATATCCCTTAAACGTAATCGACTAATAGTCCACCATCCGAGGAATCGACACAGTCATAGTAATAAAAACGAAGTCAGAAACGTAGTCAACTGATAGTCCACCATCAAAAGAATCGACACAGTGATTGTAATAAAAATGTAGTCAACTAATAGTCCACCATCAGAGGAATCGACACAGTGATAGTAATAAAAACATAGTCAACTAACAATCCAACATCAGAGGAATCGACACAGTGATAGTAATTAAAACCTAGTCTACTAATAACCCACCAGCAGAGGAATCGCCACAGTGATAGTAATAAAAACCTAGTCCACTAATAGCCCACCAGCCGAGAAATCGACACAGTGATAGTAATAAAAACCTAGTCCACTAATAGCCCACCAGCCGAGGAATCGACACAGTGATAGTAATAAAAACGTAGTAAACTAATAGTCCACCATCAGAGGAATCGACACAGTGATAGCAATAAAAACCTAGTCCACTAATAGCCCACCAGCCGAGGAATCGACACAGTGATTGTAATAAAAGCGTAGTCAACTTATAGTCCACCATCAGAAGTATTGACCCAAAAATTGAAATAGAAACCTAGTCTACTAATAGCCTACCAGCAGTGTTATCGACCTAGTGATATATAGTAATTATAACGTAGACGCGTTTTCAGGAATACCAAATATATAGAAAATAAATCACTGAATGGCGCTCATATTTTATTGATGGGGAACTACCCTCAGGAAAGTTCAATTTTACTTGATACTTACTCGTGCTGCCTTCCTTTTCATGTACCCTCTTCTGATTTTGTGGGGGGCAGAACTCTGACACTAGATGTCCTCTGACGAAGAAAGCATTTGTAGCCGGTTTTCTGTAGTTAAATGTGATTGTGCAGCGGGTGTTGAAGGGATCAGTGACTGTGTGCAACTGGATTTACTGGGTGTAGTTATCTCAACAGGTGTTGATGCATGGATATTAGGACATGCAACAGAGATTAAAGTCACTCTCTTTGGTCTGACACCCATTTGCTCTATTTCGAATCTAGTTCGAAAAGGAAGGCAGATTGTTTCGAAATGGATGGAGCATAATGCCGAATACTCGGTATGTCCAGGCCAAGCCCCCCGTTTTATTTTCACGAAATCGCACCATTTTTTCTGAAGTGTTGGGTCTTTAGGAAAGGTATGGAGCGACATACCATCAGCATTTGTGTTTCCACATTTCGCAGCAACGCATCTTATTCCACTACCTTTGCCTTTTCCACCTTTATCTCATCGTGGCATGTTGCGATATACTTGTCTACATTGAGAGGTTCAAGATATGACGTCACGGCCGGGAGTTACTGAAGCTTACCGAAAAGCAGATACAAATAGGTATGATTTCAGGTAAAACCCACCTGTGCTGATATTATCGATTGTGATCAATATTTTTTATTCGCGTGTTTTGCAATGGGTTAAATAGAGTAATTTGACACATTTTTATGTCAAATATTGACTTTTGAAAAATTACACTCATGTGGTACTTTAAAAAAGATCTCGATCAAAGAACGACAATTTTTATACGGATTGTGTCAGGTGACAACACGGAAACGTATGTAGTTCAACAACAGTAGATTTGAATGGCCGTTTTAATGTAGTGGGGAAAATACAAACGGTAAGTACGATCAATCTATTATTGTGTAAAGCAGAATTAAATGTAGTTTTAGTGTATAATTTCAATATAATTTTATGAACTAACAAGTTGAGAAAACATAAAAGTGAAGTTATTTCTTCTGGAACACAATACAATGATCGTATTACTTTTGTGGAAATATTGTATAAACCTGACAGTGGACAAAGGTAATCGGAAGCTTCCAATGTTCCATATTTATTTTATATAAAGCTACATTTTTTTCTAAAAAAATTAAAAAATGCTATAAACTACAGAATTTTGAGTTTTTATTGCTAATATACAATTACAGCCTTTTGATGAGGTTCATACGTGTTTGTATCGATACGATTAAAGTATATTGAAAGAGGACGAAGTCCGAGGAAAAATCATATTACATGGACTTAAAAGTTCTGATTTTTTTAGAAGGAAACATTGAGGTTTTGGTGAGTTTTTTCAAGCCTGTTTCGCAGCGGGTTCACATGAATTGATCTTTACAGACAATGTACGTATCTGGTGTTTATCAGGCAAGTTCAGTATGTTAACAACAACAGCCAAACATTACTGAAAATACTAAAAAAGCAGAAATATGTGACATTCCAATCGATTTCAAAGGTGTTCTTTTTACGTCGGCGTTACAATTGCTTACCGTTCGTAAGGAGATTTTTATTTATGTACGGGACGAATAAAGCAAAAAATAAGTCACGTCACTTGTCATTGAAGTGCCTGTACCAGCCAGTAATCTGAGCGTTAATATATTTTTTTTTCAGAATTTTGAAACATTTTGAAATTTTTGAAAATTTTGAAATTTTTGAAAATTATGAAAATTATGAAATTTTTTGATATTTTTGGGAAATTTGTTGAAAAATTATAAAAATTTATGTCATAGATATTCCAAAATATTCATTTATCATATTATACTCAGATAATTAAAAACAAATTATATGTTTTTTTATGGGCGGGGGTGCGGGGTACCTTAATGACACGGAGAAGTGAAAAAATTTACATTTTTTTGGAGTTCAGAGGGGGGTAACTCTTTCAGGGAATATTTTTAAAATAAGCCTGGATACCTATTCTCAAATTTTGTTATTTTGTTAGGTACATCCCAAACAACAAT
>MJUT01047825.1:531649-563052 GCA_002080005.1 Gigantidas platifrons | reverse complement strand
AGCTTTTAAGATCGATAAAGACATTATCATTTGTCTCTCAGTGAATTAGTTCGTTGATACTGAAAATTTAACTCCTCAAATAAAAGGAACCATTCTCAAAGTACCAATGAATAGTTGTATAGGGGATATCAACATGATGAATTAAATTATATACATATACTGGCGCTTTGTGCTTTTTTGACAAAAAACAAGTTTTGACATAACTAATATATATAATATCAGTATACTACAAATGAACATTAGAAAAAACAAATATCTAACTTTGCGTTTGCAGACCACAGTTTTAGATATAGAATACCGACAGTATTATTTGTTAATGAAGAAACACGAATCATCACTAGTATAGGATCGAGTCCCAATCAGCGAGCTTTGATAATATTAGTCGAGTCAAGTTTAACGTTGTTGTTTTATTGTTAACGTCAGGCTTGACGTCACGCTAACCGATAATTTTCAGTATCAGACTGATACTAACAGTATCCCGTAAACAGATCAATGGACACATGTTTAAATTAACGATGAACGTAGACTAACCGTTAACGGCAGTTGGGAAGGTCCAGACGGACATTACCAGTAGTATCGTAGCGAGTCCTATAGAACGAGAGATGATACTAGTGATAGTGAAGGTTCAAACTGACATTACCAGTAGTATCTTAGAGAGTCCTATAGAACGAGAGATGATACTATTGATAGTGAAGGTCCAGACTGACATTACCAGCAGTATCTTAGAGAGTCCTATAGAACGAGAGATGATACTAGTGATAGTGAAGGTCCAGACGGACATTACCAGTAGTATCGTAGCGAGTCCTATAGAACGAGAGGTGATACTAGTGATAGTGAATATCGAGACATTTAAAACTGACCTTACTCTTTTTATCGGTAACGCCATAATATACTTGACGTCATGCTGACCGATATTATCAGTTTTAGTGTCATGATATATATATATATATATATATATATGTCCGTTGATACTGAAAATATCTGTCTGTAAAATCAATGAAAATTACATAGATTACCGCATGGTAATACCAGATGCTAAAATTCACTCATAGTATGTTTTTGAACTTGGAATAAAGAATACTACAGACACAGATGTATCTGCTTCTACCTTGACCTACATCTTGAAAGTGAGAACTGGTTAAGAACGCAACATTACGACAAAAGAGATGATTTCAATTTTTCCAGTGTGAACTTTCTATCAGCATCTGCATATGCAGTATATATCTCTCAGTTAATCCGATATTCCAGTGTGTGTGGTTCCTATCATGATTTCTTTGATAGAGGATTGCTGTTAACAAGGAAGATACTGAACCAAGTGTTTCAAGTGGTTAATTTGAAGTCATCAGTTCGAAAGTTTTATGGTCGCCATCATGACTTGGTTAACCGGTACAGAGTATCTGTATCACAAATGACCACGGATATGTTCCGGTTGTTGTAATCACTGTCTGGTCCTTTCATCATTCATGACTTATCACGGGGTTTGTAACAAGAGTAACACGACGGGTGACACGTGTAGAGTAGGCACCTGAATTCATCCCCGGTTGTTAGTGGGTTTGTGTTACTCGATCTTTAGTTTTATATGTATGTTTTGTAGATCGTTCTTTGTCATTTTGTACTTTTTATTTTGGTCATTGTGTTATCTGTTCTTTATCCTTTGGCATTTGTATTGTCTGTCCTGCGATTAGTATCTTTAAACTTTTCTTGCGGTTCACTCATAGCATGTTTGTGACTTTTTGGTATGACTGTTCCACCTTTCTGATGCAATATAATTGTTGACAAAATAATAATTATCATGATGCTCATTTATCACGTAGTTAGTGTATGTTACTTCCCTTGATTCCAATACAAAAATGCAAAATGGGGTAAAAAAGAATAAAATATTAGGAATTCAAAGTTTATGTTTATTATACATTAATCAACATTGAATTCACATCTTTTATTGCAGCTGTTGGAATGGTGGATAATGACAGCACAAAATGGGTAACATAAATGGTAATTGCTGTCTTATAATGTACACATTATTACTTTACAATTGACGTTTTAAAAAGTTATGAGATATTTATGTTCTTACTACATTTGGAGTACCCGGGGGAAAAACATCGACTTACGATATGTGGCCAAAGGTATTGGCACATGTAAAAAAGAAACCTATGTAATCAATAAAAACATATTTTTCCAAAAAAAATATTATGAAGTGATTTCTGGATAGATTTTAAAAAATTTTACACCAAAACATTCGAAATTGTCTATATTTTGATTGTTTATTTGCTCATTATGTTTATATGAGTGGTTTTTATTTTTAATTGACTTTGATTTTCCTATATATTTAAACTAAAAATTAATACTCATGTTTAAATTATGTGAGTGAGTGAGTGAGTGAGTGAGTGAGTGAGTGAGTGCTTAACGTCAACTCATCAATTTGTCAGCTATATCATGGCGAGAACAAGTTTATTTTCAATGAGATGATGATGAGGTCTGCTTCGTTTTAGACAAACACGCTGAGTTGGATTTTTATAGTGCTAGCTCAATGAAGCAACAGTCTTCGGATAGACATGTCGCTCCACTTGGACACATTATTCTGATTCCCAGCCAACCAGTATTTGCTCTTATTCCTTAATGCTGCCTACTTAGCGGAGAAGCAACACATACCAATTTTATAGTCTTTGGTTTGACCCGACCGGGGCTCGAATTCCAGATCTACCCCACTAAAGGCGAGCACACTAACCATTACACCACCGATGCGGTTTGAAAGATGTGTGTTGATACGTTTATCTAATTGACTTGATGTAAAGTTATCTATCTACAATGCATTATAGTGAATAATACTATTATTTAACATTAGACTTGATGTGTCTTTACAGGTACATATGACCTCAGATTACAGCAACATTTTAGCTTCATTAAAGGAATCCGCATACCTTTACAGACAATGAACTATATAGCGCTTCGAAGTAACGCATTTAACCAGGAAGAGTTTGATTACACTTCAAAACAAAAGGATAATGTACATCAGACGGAAAGTTTCTTGAAAACATTGATACGTAAAGGACACTACAAATGTAAACTGTTTTTACAAGAACTAGCTAGAAGTGGATATAAAGAAGAAGTAGACATATGCCTAACTGAGGGTATGTTAATAGTTTTATATACAATTATCCAGAGTAATTTCCCTCATGGTCACACAATTTTGAGTTTTGTGCCCGTACTCCGAAACAGTCAAACTCTTAGGGACACCCGGGGTATACAAAGAGTACCAAGCTTTTCCGACGAAGGTTACAAAGTCTTCTAGTTGCGCCGGACAAGTCAAATGCGTACACATTTTTTGTACCTAGTGCTTAAAAAACGCTCTTGAAAATTGTATTTTACGTGAGAGATGTGTGGCATAATCTAACACCATATGGCTTACCCGGCGTGGTGGGTAAATCAGCTATGTTGTTAAATACAATGTACTTTTGAATATTTCATCGCCGTTGATCATTTAAAATGATTAGCAGATCTTTCGTTTTCTTGCTCCCAAAGATTATTGAATTATTAGGCTGTCCAATCTTTTGACTCAGAGCGTACCTGATAGAGGACATTCCAGAAACGCTTTGTGTGCACTAAATGGGATATCTACGTTTTTATCATTGTCACACTATTTAGCATTAGTAATTACTGTTATACAATCGATATAATAGAACCGCTTTTAATGGCTACGTATGCTTCAAAACACCAGATGAAACCCTGAATACTTAGAAATATGGCCCCGAATATCCACAGTGAGATGCAACCTTCTACTTCTGATGTAGGATTCGAGTATGCATCTCACCAATAAGATTGGAATCGAATGAGTTCCTCGTGAATATTGCGCTCCTTGCTTGTTAAAAACAGTAATAACGGTTGCTGATGTCCTATTTTAAGGCAAGGCAAGTTAGAAGATTCCAATGAGGTAATCAGAAGCAATGGATCACCAGACAGCCAATGGCAAAAATAAAATGGACAAAGGGACAAGCATTGATCAACCAAACACTACAAATAAAACTAGAAACTGAGCGACACGAACCCTTTAAATCCAGGGTATAATCAGGTGCTCCGAAAGGATAAGCAGTCCTCTTTCAGTGTTGGTTCTCATCGTGTTACTCAGACTTTCCATTCCATAGACCACCTACATAATGTATATTTGCATATGTGATCTCGTTATGAGCTATGTGTTATAGTGTTCAACGACCCTTTCAACAATATTTCAGTTATATCGTGGCGGTCACCGGAGTACCAGAAGAAACCACCGAACTGCCACAAGTCACTAATTGTGCATGTAGTTGTCAATTCAACTACCATACGACCACGAGCACGATGTTATGAATAGAGCTAAAATATGGTTCATCTGACGATAAATAATATTAAAAAAAACATTATTAAATTAAGCAATCAATCAATATTCCAGATAATGATGATGATAACGTTAATGACCAACTGAATAATGTGACATCAGAGAAAATTGAGCAAAACTTAGACTACATCACTAGCAATCTAGAAATTAGTATTGTTCTTGACATGCTTTTTGAACGAGAAATCATTACTATTGACGAACATGATATAATACAAGGGAAATCAACTAAGCCGGAGAAAAGAAAAAACCCTTCTGTCATATCTATTAGGCAGGCCTAACACCAATTGGTTCCCTGGCTTTATAAGAGTGCTACAGAATACTGGACATAACATTCTTTTGGATCGTTTAAGACAGCATGCCAGTAATGGTCAAGGTAAGTACAGATCACCGTTAGGTACATGTAACAAAATAGAAAAACAAAATCAAAAATACCATACTGTTAGAGGAGTTCCAAAATCCAATAGACAAATCTTGAAAACGGAGGCAAGTAATCGTTAGAGAAATCCGAATAGCAATCAAGAATTGGCAATCCAGAAACACAAGCAACATTGAATACATAACGAAGATAAACAAAACAAAAACATAACATGGAAAACTAAAAAGATAAACAACATGACCCCCGCAATAAAGAATCAAGGAGTGTACACAGGTGCTCACGAATGGTAAGCAGTTCATGTTTTATATAAGACACCCATCGCGTTACTAATATAGTCATTCCGGTAAAATAAGTGTCAGTGATAGAGGTAAGGAATATCTAAATATCATATTGCTATAAAAAAACAAGATATATCTAAATATCATATTGTTGTAAAAAACAAGAAATATCTAAATATCATATTGTTGTAAAAAACAAGAAATATCTAAATATCATATTGTTGTAAAAAAACAAGAAATATCTAAATATCATATAGTTGTAGAAAACAAGAAATATCTAAATATCATATTGTTGTAAAAAACAAAAAATATCTAAATATCATATTGTTGTAAAAAACCCAATAAATATCTAAATATCATATTGTTGTAAAAAAACAAGAAATATCTAAATATCATATTGTTGTAAAAAAACAAGAAATATCTAAATATCATATTTTTGTAAAAAAACAAGAAATATCTAAATATCGTATTGTTGTAAAAAACAAGAAATATCTAAATATCATATTGTTGTAAAAAACAAAAAATATCTAAATATCATATTGTTGTAAAAAACCCAATAAATATCTAAATATCATATTGTTGTAAAAAAACAAGAAATATCTAAATATCATATTGTTGTAAAAAACAAGAAATATCTAAATATCATATTGCTGAAAAAAACAAGAAATATCTAAATATCATATTGTTGTAGAAAAAAAAGAAATATATAAATATCATATTGTTGTAAAATCAAGAATCAAAGAGAAAAGACCCCCTGAAATGTGAGATGTGGATACTTGGTAATGATCAACCAGACGAGGAGCAAACATAGGAGCAAGAAAACAAAGAAATCGTGTATTGATCGACCAATTAATAATGGCTTCCAAAAGTCTACAGATTTATTGTCGATTAGTATTCAGTATGAAAATGAAAATCATAACAAAACCACGTTGTCGGAACAGTTCAAAACCACGCTGTCGGAACAGTTCAAAACCACGCTGTCGGAACAGTTCAAAACCACGCTGTCGGAACAGTTCAAAACCACGTTGTCGGAACAGTTCAAAACCACGTTGTCGGAACAGTTCAAAACCACGCTGTCGGAACAGTTCAAAACTACGCTGTTAGAATAGTTCAAAACCACGCTGTCAGAACAGTTCAAAACCACGCTGTCGGAACAGTTCAAAACCACACTGTCGGAACAGTTCAAAACAACACTGTCGGAACAGTTCAAAACAACACTGTCGGAACAGTTCAAAACCACACTGTCGGAACAGTTCAAAACCACACTGTCGGAACAGTTCAAAACCACGCTCTCGGAACAGTTCAAAACCACGACTACACCTAACAAACTGTTCCTCAAAAAGAGTTGCTTCAAAATGTCTCCTACATATTTGAGGTGGGTCATTCTCAAAATAAGGCGTCTCAGGTATGGGGTATGAGAGGGTTTTCCACTCGAGGGATAAACTATCTCACATTTTATTATCCGGGATTCCCGTTTTGTGTATATTTATTGGAGAAAACATTTTATTTGATTGACAGATGTAATCCATTCTGCAGAAAAAGCTAGTAATTAAAAATTATTAGGAATAACGAATAATTTGGGATGTGGATCTTATGGTTCTTAACGCCACTTTCAACACTATTTCAGTTGTATCGGGGCGGTCAGTTTTATTGGTAGAGGAACCCGGAGAAAACCACCAACCTGTCGTAAGTCACTGACAAACTTTATCACATAATGTTGTATAGTGTTCACCTCGCCTTAGATACGACAACGTAACCCTCAGTCCGCTTGTGCTCCAGTGAGGGGTGCGATTCGGTCCCATTCAACGTAATGGAGCAGCGCCCGGAGTGATTCACACCGGGCGGTTTTTTGTCCTAATTCCGTTGTAAGTGGTTGGAAAAATTAACGGGGGTGAACGATAAATATATTTAGGTAAAGCTTGAAGTGTTAAGTAAACGCCGCATCAATCCATGGTAGACTTATATCCATCTGAAAATTTGAATGCATGAAATCTTCTTTCTGTCCGACATTGTGTTTACAAGTTGCTATTTCACGTGCACTTGCCTCGTTTTGGAGATATCATTATTTGGATCGATTGCCGTAAACATCGCAGTAAAAGTTTCCCATATTTGGCATTCAGATCCATATATGGATCGGCTCCGCCCATTACAAGTTACACCAGAGTCTACGTAAAAGGTGTCATGGTGGACAAGAAACAATTTTCAAATAAGAAATCGATCGTGAAGGTAGAAACAGGTAGAAACAGGTAAAAACACTTATTTCGTATCACCATTACTTAAAAATTGTAGGGAATAATAAGCTATGAACACATATGCAAAAAGAAAGTTGAAATATTAACGGAACGGAAATTTTAATTTGCTCCATTACGTTAAATGGGACCGAATCGTAACGCTCACTGCAGCACAAGCGGACTGAGGGTTACGTTATCGTAACTAACCTCGCATGAGCAGGGTTCGAACTCACAATGTCAGTGGTGATAAGCACTGATTGCATAGGTAGTTATAAATCCAACTGCCATACGATCACGACCACGGGGGCCCCTAATTTGGAATGTGTAGGCCAACATGTGGGAGATACAGCTGTATTACTACTTAAAAATGGAAAATGTTCGGCAGGACTCTAAATTAATCATCATGTTATCCTTTTTTTTAATTCAAATGCCTTTTTATATAATAGTAAAGATATATGTAAAACTATCAAACGGATCTACTACCGTCCATTATGTCTTTGATACAATATCACTGTGATACAAGGGGCCATCGTGATCGTATGGTAGCTGGATTTACAACTACCTGTGCGATCAGTGCCTATCACCATTAAAATTCGGATCCCGACCATGGGGTGGTGGACTCGATCCCACTCAGGCACAACAGCATTATGTGATAAAGATTTTAAGTGACTAGCGACAGGTCGGTGGATTTCACCAGGTCCTCCGTTTCCTCCGCCAATAAAACTGACCGCCACGATATAACTGAAATTTGTTAAAAGTGGCATTAAACACACTTACTCCAAGCCTAACCCACTGTGATACATAAGATGTAAATAGTATCGTAGTCTGTGGTTTGTTTTGCAGTCACATGATGCAATGAAACGAAGGGACAATCAAGAATCAAGACGTGTTCCATAATTGTATTAATATCTACATGTAATAGTGTTAATTGATTTCAAGAAAATGTGTATTGAATAAAATGTAACAAGCGCATTCTGGATATTAATAATTAGTTGTTTTTTTTCATTTTTAGAATTGACAGAACTACCATTTGTGCGGTTAGGTCAAACTAGGCTTGATCCTGGTCCATCCAATTTTATTGCCAGACTTTCAACACCGAGAGAAGAAAGGGAGGATATTAATATACAAAGGTTCCAACAGGTCATTCAAGAAGCACTAGACTCGGGTGTGATAGAAATATGGGAGGGATCAATATATTTCTACTTGAGTACCTTCTCTCCTGATACGATACTAACCATTTTGAACGAAAAGGGTGATGCCAAACTTATTACATTTCTGCAGCGCTTGTTTTCAGAAAATAGATACCTTCTACGTCAGTTTTCGAAGGACACGATTGTTAAATTCGAATTGGAAGAAAAGCCAGAGGATATCTTTATCGATACATTTTATGGTAGGTAATACCTAAACCTACTCTAAACAGGTTTGATATAAAACAGCAGTGTGAATTTTTATTTAAGATTCTAATATGATACTAGTATTCTTCATTGGCTATATATGAACAATGCCATGATTAAGCTCTCAGTATATATCAATTTGCACATGCGTATTGTCGGACAAATTATGGACATAATTCGTAAGTGATTGTATGTATTTTTACAGGATCAATGTGCATGTAAAATTTAAAATATTGGCTTTGCTTTCTTACACGTTCATTTTCGGAAACAAATATAAAGACAACCATTTATCGACTTGGACGTTCGTAAATTGTTCTTCAAAGGAACGTTGGTAATAGCGACACATGATTGTTTGAGCATTTTATAACTTGTTTAACTTGCTAAAATCAAAATGTGATCAAATTGTAAAATGTCAGTAAGAGAATTTGAAGATAACAAAGTGGTAATCAGAATCCGTATATTGAAGAAGAACAGACAACACAATGGTCAAAAGATAAAGTACAAGAGGACAAACAACGACCTACAAAACATACAAATAAAACTAAAGATCGAGTAACACGAACTCTACTAAAACCCGGGGTGAACTCAGGTGCTCTGGAACTGTAAAGTCATTTCAACACAGTCTATTATGTTCATCTTGTTGAAGTAAAACGACTTTTGCCAACATCTAACATCACCTTTTCTTCTGATCAGCTAACGTAACTTTTTATTCAAACTATTTTTTAAAGTGCAATTAATACTAGTATAGTGAAAAATAAAACATACCACACTGTGGTAACGGTTACAAAGTTGCAAAATCTACTAGAACAATCATAGAGAGGAGCAAAAATCGATTCCCCTAATACAAATACATTGTATTCATATCCAATCAATTAAAAGTCGCGGGGTTACACTAGTTTACTTTAATTTGATATGACTATTAATTGTCATGTCTTCAAGGTCATGTGGTAATGAGTAAGGACAATTATGTGGTTTATTTTAATTTTAGGAAGATGGAAGTCACAGATTCCAACTAATAAAGATGAATTTTGTTCAGGTTAGTGATGCACAGAGCGAAAAAGACAAACATGTTTTAAGTTAAAATATAGTCTTCATAGTTACTTTGAATAAGCTTGGGTCTTACTCTAGAATATGTTTGTCTTTATACAGACTTTCAAATCGTTCCTATTGATCTTTTATTTACTTTTCGAGACGAAATATCCTGTTCTGTGTTTGTAACATTTTTATGTTGGGTTATGAAAAGTCTAGTCAATTCCATGATTCGTCTTTACTTTTCATTTAATTTGCATATTAAGATAAAGTTTGTCATACCGGTAGTCATTTCTTATGGCAGTTATTTCACCCATTGTCAACAAAAAGTGTTCGGGCTATCAAAGAGGCAATCAAAAATGGAAAACAAATCCAATCCAGAAACACTGGTAACATTGGGCACACAAGACACCGGACGAATACAAAAAAACGGCCAAATACAAGACAACAAAGATAATTAAAAAGATGAGCAACACTGACCCAGGTGCTCGCGAAGGGTAAACAGTTCTTTGCTCTTATTAAACACTCGTCAAGTCACTCATTTCGGCCGGACACGCAGATTTCTGCACAACTTATATTTGTCCCAATGAATTAGATGCAAAATTAATGTATGCTTTACGTAACGTAAATTAATCAATCAAAGCGTTTACTGCGAAAACAAAGTGAACATATACATACATCTGATAAAACAGGTTAAAATGTCGGAGCTAAGATTAATATGCATGTAATATATTGCATATTAATTGTCTAAACATACACACCACATCGTTGGTGAAATTGTTATGGTGTTCCCCTAGAGTGTGTTAGATCGTGGGTTATAGCCCCTTTCGAGTCAAACAATAGACTCTATGAAATTGGTATTTGCTGCTTCTTTGCTAGGCACAGAGTATTAAGTAAGAAGTAAGAAAAATTAATGGTTGAATCGGAATCAGGATAATGTGTCCGAGATCAGTGACATGTCTTCCCGAGAAATGTTGTTATAGTGTGGTAGCACTATAAAGTTCTACTTACTGTTCTAGTTTAATACAAAGTGGAGATCATCTCCTCGATATGGAGCTTGCTCGCGCCGCCATGATATAGCTGTAAAATTGTTCATTTAGAGTTAAACAATAATCCCTCACTCACTCGCTCAGGCTAAGCATACACTAAAATATAGATCACTGATGTTACATTGTTCTTAAAGACCAAAAATGCTTTGTGAAATGAATAAGAAAATGTGTTTTATATATTGTAGGCTGTTATCAAGCCACATTGAGAGCAAACTACAAGACGGTCCTTGATGAGATTGAAGATGATATAATTCAAGATACGTTGACAAGATTAGAGAAACTGGAGAAACCCAATGACCAATTACATTCTTCACAATGTCTCTTGGAAAACAAAACAAGATCTGAAAAGGCATTCACTTTTCTCCAGTATGTTCTAGGCAACGAACACGTCCTGTACGAATTCAGCAAAGCTTTTGAGTACCATTCACAGGTTGAATTGGAACGTGTGAAATGCAGAAATTGCTCTTCGCCTGAAGGTACATGTATAATATATATCAGTAAATAAATACTTATGCATGATACATTAAGCTAACAATTTGATTGTAATATTGGTAGGGCTTATATGATCTTTTGTAATATTGATTGTATTTTTGCCGTCTTGTATTGTTCCATGGTGAACAGGGTAGCTGTACGTGTTGCTATGGTATTACCAACAATTACAGCTTCAATATATATAAGAGGAGTGGTTGATGGTTTTGTTCTTGGTTGCTTAGTCTAGTTGTAAAGCATTGCTGTTTCGGTTTGATTTAAGGAGTAGTCTTGTTGGTGGATGCATAGTCGACAGCTACTGTTTTTATTTATCAGATGAGTGAGTGAATGGTTGTATCGGGTTTACCAGAGAAGTGGTTCATGTTGTTATTTATAGTATTGACTGCCATTGTAGTGTCATGTCTACAATAAGAGTGGTTCCCATTATTGTTCCTAGTATTGCAACAATTTAAATGTAATTTGGTTCCACGTTTCTTCTTGTACTTCAAGAATTTAAGCTATGTGCATGACTGGCTATCACAAGTTTTTAAACAATGAATCATATAGTACGGTGTATGGGTACAAGCTGCCATAGCTACAAGTGCAACTTGTGCTGATGGATAGACATTACTCAAATACAAAGAACACGGCTACCTCTAATTCTACGTTCACTATTTGAGTTTTCTCTCATAGTCATCGGATGCTACTTTTGGAGGGGATGTTTCAACCAGGAGGAACTATGAGCTATTTATATGCAACGGGTTTCTCTCTAGAAACTTCATAAAGTTAATCACAGTTCTAAATATTTATTTTTGTTGATGTAATATAACACCAGGTACATCTTATAAGAAACGAGAACGGCTTAGCCTTCCCGAGCACCTGAGTTCACATCTGGTATTTGTGAGGTCGGGGTTGTTCATTTTTCTTAGTATCCAATGTTGCTTTTTTGTTTTGTCTTCGTTCTGTGTCTTATGCCCAACGTTGACTCTTAAAATTGTCTATTCTTTTTTTCCCACTGTTTTACATTAATCTGACTTATCCAGTTGATTGATTGATTGATTGGTGTTTAACGTCCAGCGAGCAATTTGTCAGCTATATTCAGGGGTAGCAAGTGAAAAATTAAAAAAAAATTCCACTTAAACACCCTTTGTATTCATTTGTGTTTACATTTCATCATAATACACATACTTATTGCCACATATTAGCTTTATGGTGCTAAATAATATATAAATATATGTTATCCCGAATAAATTCTAATTTGTTTTAAACAATCGCATTAGTATGAGAAGTTTGTAATGTGCATTGTAAATATTGTTTTAATTATTTTTAGTATTCGGGATTGGTTATATTTCACCTTATTACGTATTTTCCATATTTCACACTTTGAGAAAATATTATTATATTAAAAATGACCTGTAAATCTTTACCCCCATATAGTCCTAACCTTGATTTCTATATTAGCTGTTAATCCAAATCGGTTAAATGTAGCTTCTATTTCTTTTATAATATGTAAAAAAAAAATAGATCCTGCATCGCTTTATAATTGTCTTTTATGTGGCATAGATGACATGTTTTTATTTATCCATGCTTGACTGCCCCTTCCGGTTTCTCCAACTTTAACTGACTAATAGGTTACTTTAAGACGGATAGACGCGTATGTAAAGAGTATAATTCATAAAAGTTTAAGTACATGTATATTTTGTAGGTACATTAATTCCTTCGGCGCCACGGAGAAGAGTATTCCATTTTACAATCAGAATGAATAACTTTGGTATGATATAAATAAATATAACTTCAGCAATATATATTTCGTCTATTATTAATCATTGTCTTTTTTCGTAATTGGAATTAGTTTCCATGTTTGGCTTATAGTGCTTAATGCCACTTTCAACAATATTTCAGTTATATCATGGCGGTCAGTTTTATTGGTGGATGAAACTGGAGTACCCGGAGAAAACAACCGACCTGTTGCAAATCACTGACAAATTTTATCACATAATGTTGTATGGAGTACAACTGGCCATGAACGGGGTTCGAACTCGCAACATAAGAGGTGATAGGCACTGATTGCACAGGTAGTCGAAAATCATACGATGAATACCACAACAGCCTCACATATTTAGCTTCCATTTTTGTGGAAATGTTCTGATGTCAAATAAGAAACATTTAAATTATCTTAATGAACAAAAACATATATTTGTCTAATATGATTATTGGTTGGGGTGCTTAACGCTACTTTCGTCAATATTTCAGTAAAAGAGTTTTTCTCCGTTTCCACGATGTCAGATTAGATTTACACCTATTCTGTTTTTAATTTTATTTCATATTTAATTCATTTCAGGTCAAATTGAAATAACAAATATAGAAAACAAATTGATGACACCATCACTTGCTTTAAGACCAATATTCGATGACAAGACCGCTACAGCTTTACGGTAAACATATTAAACTGTATATCGATAGTTATAAGCTGTGTTTCAACACTGATATGGTTTATTAGATATATTCATTGTTAAAGATAACAAAGGGGTAATCAGAAGCCATGAATATTAGAACCACAGATAACACCATGCCCGAACAAAAAAGGAAAAACAATTACCTACAAAGCACTACACAGATGACTAATGATTGAGAAACACGTGTAATTACTTGAACAATCTTGTGATTTCAGGTGTAATTACTTGACTCATCCTGTGATTTAACGTGTAATTACTTGAACAATCCTATGCTTTCAGGTGTAATTACTTGAACAATCCTATGATGTCACATGTAATTACTTGAACAATCCTATGATTTCACATGTAATTACTTGAACAATCCTATGATTTCACATGTAATTCCTTGAACAATCCTATGATTTCACATGTAATTACTTGAAAAATGCTATGATTTCACATGTAATTCCTTGAACAATACTATGATTTCATGTGTAATTACTTGAACAATCCTATGACGTCACATGTAATTACTTGAACAATCCTATGATTTCACATGTAAATACTTGAACTATCCTATGATTTCACATGTAATTACTTGACTCATCCTGTGATTTAATGTGTAATTACTTGGCTCATCCTGTGATTTCATGCGTAATTACTTGACTCATCCTGTGATGTCACGCGTTATTACTTGACTCCTCCTGTGGTTTCACCTGTAATTACTTGACCCATCCCGAGACTTCAAGTGTAATTATGTGACTCATCATATAATTTCACGTGTAATTTCTTGGCACATTCTGTGATTTCACCTGTCATTACTTGACTCATCCTCTGATTTCACGTGTAATTACTTGGCTCATCCTGTAATTTCACCTGTAATTATTTTACTCATCGTGTGATTTTACATATAATTACTTGACTCATCCTGTGATTTCTCGTGTAATTACTTGACTCATCCTGTGATTTCACTTGTAATTTCTTGATTCATCATGTGGTTTGACCTGTAATTACTTGACTCGTCCTGTGATTTCATGTGTAATTACTTGAATCATCCTGTGGTTTCACGTGCAATTACTTGACTCAATCTTTGAATTCTCCTATTATTATTTGACTGATCCTGTGATTTTACGTGCGATGACTTGACTCATCCTGTGACTTTACTTGTAATTACTTGACTCATCCCGTGATTTCAGGAGTAATTACTTAACTCATCCTGTGATTTCACATGTAATTACTTTACTCATCCTGTGATTTCAGTGTAAATACTTGACTCATCCTGTGATTTCACGTGTAATTACTTGATTTATTCTGTGGTTTCACGTGTAATTACTTGACTCATGCTGTAATTTCACGTGTAATTATTTGACTCATCCCGTTGTTTCACGTGTAATTACATGACTTATCCTGTGATTTCATGTGTAATTACTTCATTCATCCTGTGATTTTACGTGTAATTATTTGACTCATCTCGTGATTCCTTGTGTAATTATCTGACTCATCATGTAATTTCACATTTAATTATTTGACTCATCTGATGGTTTCACGTGTAATAACTTGACCCATCCCGTGACTTCAAGTGTAATTATGTGACTCATCATATAATTTCACGTGTAATTACTTGGCACATCCTGTGATTTCACCTGTCATTACTTGATTCATCCTCTGATTTCACGTGTAATTACTTGGCTCATCCTGTGATTTCACCTGTAATTATTTTAATCATCATGTGATTTCAGGTGTAATTACTTGACTCATCCTGTAATTACTTGACTTATCCGTGGTTTCACGTGTACTTACTTGATTCATCCTATGATTTTACATATAATTACTTGACTCATCCTGTGATTTCTCGTGTAATTACTTGACTCATCCTGTGATTTCACTTGAAATTTTTTGACTCATCATGTGGTTTCACCTGTAACTACTTGACTCATCCTGTGATTTCATGTGTAATTACTTGACTCATCCTGTGGTTTCAAGTGCAATTACTTGACTAAATCTTTGAATTCTCCTGTAATTATTTGACTGATCCTGTGATTTTACGTGTGATGACTTGACTCATCCCGTGATTTCAGGAGTAATTACTTAACTCATCCTGTAATTTCACTTGTAATTACTTTACTCATCCTGTGATTTCAGGTGTTAATACTTGACTCATCCTGTGATTTCACGTGTAATTACTTGATTTATCCTGTGGTTTCACGTGTAATTACTTGACTCATGCTGTAATTAAACGTGTAATTATTTGACTCATCCCGTTGTTTCACGTGTAATTACTTGACTTATCCTGTGATTTCATGTGTAATTACTTCATTCATCCTGTGATTTCACGTGTAATTATTTGACTCATCTCGTGATTCCTTGTGTAATTATCTGACTCATCATATAATTTCACATGTAATTACTTGACTCATCTGATGGTTTCACGTGTAATAACTTGACCCATCCCGTGACTTCAAGTGTAATTATGTGACTCATCATATATTTTCACGTGTAATTACTTGGCACATGCTGTGATTTCACCTGTCATTACTTGACTCATCCTCTGATTTCACGTGTAATTACTTGACTCATCCTGTGATTTCACCTGTAATTATTTTACTCATCATGTGATTTCAGGTGTAATTAATTGACTCATCCTGTAATTACTTGACTCATCCCGTGGTTTCACGTGTAATTACTTGACTCATCCTATGATTTTGCATATAATTACTTGACTCATCCTGAGATTTCTCGTGTAATTACTTGACTCATCCTGTGATTTCACTTGTAATTTTTTGACTCATCATGTGGTTTCACCTGTAACTACTTGACTCGTCCTGTGATTTCATGTGTAATTACTTGACTCATCCTGTGGTTTCAAGTGCAATTACTTGACTCAATCTTTGAATTCTCCTGTAATTATTTGACTGATCCTGTGATTTTACGTGTGATGACTTGACTCATCCCATGATTTCAGGAGTAATTACTTAACTCATCCTGTAATTTCACGTGTAATTACTTTACTCATCCTGTGATTTCAGGTGTTAATACTTGACTCATCCTGTGATTTCACGTGTAATTACTTGATTTATCCTGTGGTTTCACGTGTAATTACTTGATTCATGCTGTAATTTAACGTGTAATTATTTGACTCATCCCGTTTTTTCACGTGTAATTACTTGACTTATCCTGTGATTTCATGTGTAATTACTTCATTCATCCTGTGATTTCACCTGTAATTATTTTACTCATCATGTGATTTCAGGTGTAATTACTTGACTCATCCTGTAATTACTTGACTCATCCCGTGGTTTCACGTGTAGTTACTTGACTCATCCTATGATTTTACATATAATTACTTGACTCATCCTGTGATTTCTCGTCTAATTACTCGACTCATCCTGTGATTTCACTTGTAATTTCTTGACTCATCATTTGGTTTCACCTGTAATTACTTGACTCGTCCTGTGATTTCATGTATAATTACTTGACTCATCCTGTGGTTTCACGTGCAATTACTTGACTCAATCTTTGAATTATCCTGTAATTATTTGACTAATCCTGTGATTTTACGTGTGATGACTTGACTCATCCCGTGATTTCAGGAGTAATTACTTAACTCATCCTGTAATTTCACGTGTAATTACTTTATTCATCCTGTGATTTCAGGTGTTAATACTTGACTCATCCTGTGATTTCACGTGTAATTACTTGATTTATCCTGTGGTTTCACGTGTAATTACTTGACTCATGCTGTAATTTAACGTGTAATTATTTGACTCATCCCGTTGTTTCACGTGTAATTACTTGACTTATCCTGTGATTTCATGTGTAATTACTTCATTCATCCTGTGATTTCACGTGTAATTATTTGATTCATCTCGTGATTCCTTGTGTAATTATCTGACTCATCATATAATTTCATATGTAATTACTTGACTCATCTGATGGTTTCACGTGTAATAACTTGACCCATCCCGTGACTTCAAGTGTAATTATGTGACTTATCATATATTTTCCGGTGTAATTACTTGGCACATGCTGTGATTTCACCTGTCATTACTTGACTCATCCTCTGATTTCACGTGTAATTACTTGACTCATCCTTTGATTTCACCTGTAATTACTTGACTCGTCCTGTGATTTCATGTATAATTACTTGACTCATCCTGTGGTTTCACGTGCAATTACTTGACTCAATCTTTGAATTATCCTGTAATTATTTGACTTATCCTGTGATTTTACGTGTGATGACTTGACTCATCCCGTGATTTCAGGAATAATTACTTAACTCATCCTGTAATTTCACGTGTAATTACTTTACTCATCCTGTGATTTCAGGTGTTAATACTTGACTCATCCTGTGACTTCAAGTGTTATTAGTTGATTTATCCTGTGGTTTCACGTGTAATTACTTGACTCATGCTGTAATTTAACGTGTAATTATTTGACTTATCCCGTTGTTTCACGTGTAATTACTTGACTTATCCTGTGATTTCATGTGTAATTACTTCATTCATCCTGTGATTTCACGTGTAATTATTTGACTCATCTCGTGATTCATTGTGTAATTATCTGACTCATCATGTAATTTCACATGTAATTACTTGACTCATCTGATGGTTTCACGTGTAATAAATTGACTCATCCTGTGATTTCACCTGCAATTTTTTAGACCATCCAATGATTTAACGTGTAATTATTTGATTTAACCCCAGATTTCACGTGCAATATCTTAGTTCATCCCGTGATTTCATGTGTAATTATCTGACTCATCCCGTGATTTCATGTGTAATTATTTGACTCATCCCATGATTTCACGTGTAATTATTTGACTCATCCTGTGATTTCACCTGTAATTATCTGACTCATCCTGTGATTTCACCTGTAATTATCTGACTAATCCTGTGATTTCACGTGTAATGACTTCATTCATCCTGTTATTTCACGTGTAATTGTTTGACTCATCTCGTGATTACAAGTGTAATTATTTCATTCGTCCCGTGATTCCTTGTGTAATTATCTGACTCATCATGTGATTTCACGTTTAATTATCTGACTCATCCTGTGATTTGAAGTGTCATTTCCATATTCCCCTGATAATCACTTTCAATGCTTTAGAGTTGCACAGCAAAGAAGGAACAAACCATATCAAGTCCTGCTTATCCTCGGTATATTTGTTGTATTGTGATATCTAACAGAATAATTAACATTTTGTTTAGTATGTTTTATTAGATATATTAATTGTTGAAGATACCAGACGGGTAATCAGAAGCCGTGAATATTAGAGGCACATATAATAAAATACTCAAGCGAAAAAAGAAAAACAATGATCTACAGAGCACTACACAGATGACTAAAGATTGAGAAACACGTGTAATTACTTGACTCATCCTGTGATTTCACGTGTAATTACTTGACTCATTCTGTGATTTCACGATTAATTATTTGACTCATCCTGTTATTCCATGTGTAATTATTTGACATATCCTCTAATTTCACGTGTAATTATTTGACTCATCTCGTGATTTCACTTGTAATTATTTGACTCATCCCCTGTAATTATTTGACATATCCTGTGATATCACGTGTCAATAGTTGACTCATCCTGTAATCTCATGTGTAAATACTTGACTTATCCTGTGATTTCACGTGTAATTATTTGACTCATCCTGTCATTTCACGTGTAAATATTTGACTCATCCCCTGTAAGTATCAGCCTAATCATGTGATATCACATGTAATTGTTTGACTCATCCTGTTGCTTCACGTGTAATTTTTTGACTCATCATGTTATTTCACGTGTAACTATTTTACTCATCCTGTAATTTTACGTGTAATTATTTGACTCATCCTGAGATTTCATGCGTAATTACTCGACTAACCCTGTGATTTCACGTGTAATTATTTGACTCATCCTGTTATTTCATGTGTAATTATTTGACTCATCCTGTGATTTCACGTGTAATTAGTTGACTCATCCTGTTATTTCACGTGTGATTACTTGACTCATCCTGTGATTTCATCTGAAATTACTAGACTCATCCCGTGATTTCCTGCGTAATTACTTGACTCATCCTGTGATTTCACCTATAATTAGTTGACCCATCCTGTGATTTCATCTATTATTACATAGCTCATCCTGTGATATGATGTGTAAGTACTTGACCCACCTGTTGTTTCACGTGTAACTACTTGACTCATCCTGTTGTTTCACGTGTAACTACTTGACTCATCCTGTTGTTTCACGTGTAATTACTTGACTCATCCTGTTGTTTCACGTATAATTACTTGACTCATCCTGTGAGTTCTCTTGTAAATATTTTACTCATCCTGTGATTTCATGAGTAATGATTTCACGTGTGTGTAATTACTTGACCCATCCTGTGATTTCACGTGTAATTACATAGCTTATCCTGTGATTCCATGTGTAATTACATAGCTTATCCTGTGATTCCACGTATAATTACATTACTCAATCCGTGATTTCATGCGTGATTACTTGACTTATCCTGTGATTTCACGTGTAATTATTTGACTCATCCTGTGATTTCACGTGTAATTATCAGACTCATGCTGTGATTTCACGTGTGATTACTTGCCTTATCCTGTGATTTCACGTGTAATTACTTGACTCATCCTGTGATTTTACGTGTAATTACTTGACTCATCATGTGATTTCACGTGTAATTACTTGACTCATCCTGTGATGTTACGTGTAATTACTTGACTAATCCTGTGATTTTACGTGTAATTACTTGACTCGTCATGTGAATTCACGTGTAATTACTTGACTCATCCTATGATTTCAAGTGTAATTACTTGACTCATCATGTGATTTCACGTGTAATTACTTGACTCATCATGTGATTTTACATGTAATTACTCTTGAGGACAACCTCTGTGCCGTCCATGTAAACTTGTGATAGTCATAATTCAACCAATACAATATCAATATACATTATTTCAGAAAACAGCTGAAGAAAAGTATGTCCTTAGTGGAATTCCGTGGTAAGTTTTACAATATCAACAATAAATAAATTACCGATCGGGCAAGATCAAAGGTAATTGTTCAAACAACCAATCAGCAAGGAGCCTATAAGAACATAGAAAAGCATATCTCTTTGTTATTCTATATATTATAATCTAGGTATGTCCAATTACATAAAGGGGCCGTCGAGGTCGTGATCTTATGGTTGTTGGATTTACTACTATCTGTGCAATCAGTGCCTATCACGACTAAAGTTGTTAGTTCGAACCCCGTTTACGGTGAGGTGTACTTGATATAACATTATATGATAAAGTTTGTCAGTGACTTCCGAAAGTTCGGTGCATTTCTCCGGGTACTCCGTTTTCCTTTACCAAGAAAACTGACCGTGACGATAGAACTGAAATAATGTTGAAAGTGGTGTTAAACACCATAAACCAAACTATACCAATCAGTTAATCATGTTATGTTTATAATTGTCTTTAAAGAATGCATGCGATTTGTCTGTCATTATTTGAGTAACCGATCGTGATGGCGACCGTAGAATTTTTGTAGTGATGATTTCAGCTTATGAGCAACGTAGCCTTGTTGGAATAGCGTTTGCTTATATTGTCTTTTTATAAATTGTTCTATAATTTCTTACAAATAGCCTGATATTTCATCTTATATATTTTACTCCCTCATGTCATTATAATCTGGTTTGACAAGTCAGTTTCTAAGAACATTTCATTGTAATCAGATGTTTCTCTTCCAAGCACATTTGTGTATTCTATTACATGTACATACGTTCAGTTGACAAGATATAGTTGGTCAAATATATATGTTGTTTTAAAGTTGAGCATTATGTCTTTCAATGGCCCAGTGTACGATCAACCATTATTAAATAGTGGTTGAGGATATCAACACTCTTTCATAGAACTAATATTAGACAACTTCTGCATCACAACCAATGAATATATTGTGTATAAAGTTCTAGATTAGGAATCAGCGTTCTTTTTAACAAATGTGAGGAGTGGATGCCATTTAACTAAAAGGGACGTTTCATCGAGCCAGGAAATTAAGTGCGGTCACGTATAGGGGTACTGAATTTGCCTCCGTTTCTATGATATCCAATTATATTTCCAACTGTTCTGTTTTTCATTTTATTTTATATTTCATTGTTTGCAGATGAAATTGAAAAAAATCCTATAAGAAGAGAATTATCGACACCATCAGTTGTTATCAAACTATTGGATGACAGAACGGATATAACACCACTGTAAGCAAATTAAACTGTATATAGATAGTTATAATTAGTGTTTCAACATTGACATGGTTTATTAGATATATTTATTGTTGAAGATACCAAAGGGGTAATCAGAAACCGTGAATATTAGAGGCACAGATAATACCATGCCTTAACGAAAAAGGAAAAACAATTACATACAAAGCACTACACAGATGACTAAAGATTGAGAAACACGTGTAATTACTTGAACAATCTTGTGATTTCACGTGTAATGACATGACCAATCTTGTGATTTCACGCGTAATGACATGACCAATCTTGTGATTTCACGTGTAATGACATGACAAATCTTGTGATTTCACGCGTAATTACTTGACTCTCGTACCATGATTTCATGTGTAATTATTTGACCCATTCTGTTATTTCACGTGTACTTATTTGACTCATCCTGTGATTTCACGTGTAATTATTTGTCTTATCCTGTAATTTCATGTGTAATTATTTGACTCATCCCGTGATTTCACGTGTAATTATCTGACTCATTCCATGATTTCACGTGTAGTTATTTGACTCATCCTGCAATTTCTCATGTAATTATTTGACTCATCCTGTGATTCCACGTGTAATTATTTGACTCATCCCGTGATTTCACGTTTAATTATCCCATTCATTCCGTGATTTCATGTGTAATTATTTGACTCATCCTGTGATTTTACGTGTAATTATTTGACTCATCCTATAATTTCACGTGTAATTATTTTACTCGTCCTGTGATTTTACGTGTAATTATTTGATTCATCCCGTGTAATTATCTGACTAATCCTGTAATTTCACGTATAATTACTTGACTCAACCTGTGGTTTCACGTGTAATTATCCTACTCATCCTGAGATTTTAACTGTCATTTCCATATTCCCCTGATAATCACTTTCAATGCTTTAGAGTTGCACAGCAAAGAAATAACAAACCATATCAAGTCGTGCTTACCCTAGGTATATTTGTTGTATTGTGATATCTAACAGAATAATAAGTATTTTTTGGTATTTAACCACCGACCATTTAACTTTGAAAAGGGGGGTTATAAATATTTTACCACCGTACCAGAAATGTTTTTGTTAAATTGTGATTAGATGCAACACATCAATCCCTTCAAGACATTTTGCTGCTTATATGTTGTTTTGTCAACATTAGAAATATCATGTTCTGCGTGCCACATTCGCCTCGTGGTGTGAGTCACAAAAAGTGTTTATGAGTGTTGGTTGGTGTTCCGTTGTAGGGCAATCTTCTTCAGTTTTAATGCTTTATTTTCCTTTTAGTTTGTGGCAATGAAAACGTTCGTCTTGAGGACTACACCATGTTTACTATGTAAACGTGTCCTCGTCATAATTCGATCAATACAATGTCAATATACATCATTTCAGAAAACCACTGGAACATATGTCCTTAGAGGAACTGCCAGGTAAGTTTTACAATATCAACAATAAATAAATTACGAATCTGGCAAGATCAAAGGTCATAGTTCAAACAACCAATCACCAAAGAGCCTACAAAAACATAGAAAAGCATATCTTTTTGTGAAAAGAGCAGAGAATTTCCTAATATTAATAAAAGTCCATGACTGGACACTGACCACTAGATAACAAATCAACAAGCATCTAGTTGAAATAGATTAATTATTGTTCTATGTATTATAATCTAGATATGTCCAATCACATAAAGGGGCCGTCGTGATCGTGATCATATGGTAGTTGGATTTACAACTACCTGTACAATGCAATCAGTGCCTATTACCACCAGCGAACCCCGTTTATGACAAAGTGTACTCGATACAACATTATATGATAAAGTTTGTCAGTGACTTGCGACAGGTCGGTGGATTTTCTCCGGGTACTCTTGTTTCCTCCACCAATAAAATTGACCGCCACGATATAACTGAAATATTGTTGAAAGGGGCGTTAAACACCATAAACCAAACCAAACCAATCACTAAATCATGTTTGTAATTTTTTTTAATAATGCATGCGAATTGTCTGTCCATATTGATTCCTCATCAGGGGTGGAGGTCGTTTGGTCACGTTCATTTTGATATTTAGATGGGTGTTATTTAACATGTATCAGATATTTTTTAAGGTGTTTAACGAAATGAAACTACAATTTTGTTTTGTTTTGTTTTTTTGCTTTTGGGGGGGGGGGGGGTGCGTGTGTGTGTGTGTGTGTGTGTGTGTTCTACACCCAATAACTACACCCAATAATAATTTGTTTCCGAAATAAAGTTGAGCGGCGTTAATTCGAACAGGAATATCACAGGCGCGCGTTTAATACAACAAGAATTCTGAGAGTATTGCACATAGCAATACATTGTCCCCTAACGGCCGCAAAAAAAAAGTATCACCTTGCAGTGACTAGATTTTAAATTAAGTCAATATCTCGAAGGATGTAAAAGAAATCCGGACAACATAAAATAGAAAACAAACAATACAAGTTCAAGGGCCATAACTCAACTAAAAATAATTCGACCAGAACGAAATTCAAACTTAAACTGTAGCGCATCTAGATATAGCCACATACCAAATAGCAAGTCAATATCTTATAGGAGGTAAAACAAAAGTCCGGACAACTAAACATTTGAAAAAAAAATACAAGTTCAAGGGCCATAACTCAGCCAAAAATCATTCGACCGCAACGAATCTGTAACTCATCCAAATATAGTCACATACCACATATCAAGTCAATATATCAAAGGACGACAAAAACAGTTTGGAAAACTTAAAATTTAAACAAAATTACAAGTTCAAGGGCCATAACACAACTAAAAATAATTCGACCAGAACTAAATTCGAACTTAAACTGTAACTCATCTAGATATAGCTATATACTAAATATCAAAGCAAAATCTCTTAGGACGTCAAAAAAAGTCCGGACAACTAAAAGTTTGAAAAAAAATACAAGTTCAAGGGCCATAACTCAGCCAAAAATCATTCGACAATGACGAAATTCAAACTTAAACTGTAACAACTCATCTAGATATAGCCACATACCAAATATCAAGTCAATATCTCATAGGAGGTATACAAAAAAAGTCCGGACAACTAAACATTTGAACAAAAAATACAAGTACAAGGGCCATAACTCAGCCAAAAATCATTCGATAAGAACGAAATTCGAACTTAAACTGTAACTCATTTAGATATAGCCACATACCAAATATCATGTCAATATATCAAAGGACGTATAAAAAAATCTGGAAAAATTAAATTTTAATGTGACGGACGGACATACTGACGGACACACGGACGGACACAACCTAAAACTATTGTCCCCTTCGGCTTCGCCGGTAGGGGACTAAAAACAACCCCATACACTACACCATAACACAAGGTATCCAACTTAATTTGAGGAAAATATGTTGGTCACGTATTTTCTCCTTGATATTTTTATTTAAATGACGTTTCCCTTATACTATATTGGACTATTTCATTAGGAGAAGTGTTAAACAAGATCATTCTGTAAAATTTGTCCCTTACCTTTGCCTCCCCTTCAGTATTAGCCTTCCTGTTCATGTCTTATTGACTCCATAAAAAAAATCACAATTCTAAGTCACACACAACTTCCGGTTTATCTAGCGCGATTTGGTAACGCGCGATGTGATTGGCAAAAAATACATTTCTTAACAGCAGCCCCTTTTTTTTACTGAAGAGAAATTAGGCAATCAGATCGCGCGTATCAAATCGCACTAGACAAACCGGAAGTTGTGTGTGACTTGGAATTGTGATTTTTTTTAAGGAATCAATAAGGCATGAAAAGGAAGGTTAATATGGGATGAAGTCCCAACTATGGTAGAAATAGCAATTTTTTTCTATATACTAATGCCTAGATTTTTATGTACCGGAAATGACATACCGGAACCAATACATGTACATCTACAGTGGGTTTCTGCAAAATAAAATCGATGCAGTAAAAAATTGCTCTTGTAGGAGCACGAGTATCAAAGTACTAAAAACGACATAGTGTATAAATAAAATCAAAAACGGGTACAAGGATGTAGAAAGAAAATCAAGTTGCAGCTGTCGTGGGAAGTGGAACCTATTCAAAATATCGCGAGATAGAGCGTGAAGTAGTCCTTGACAACCATAAACAAAGATTACCGACAGTGTTTAGAATTTGTTATGATGTATAAAACTAATGACGGCTTTTCTTGTGAATAAAGCATCGCTCATCAACAACAAAATGTGCAAACTAAAGCTACAGTACAATAAAGTTTATTTACTACTTCCGGTTATGAACCATGTTCGGTAGCGGATACGAAAACTGTCCGGAGTTTGGTCCCCGATATATTGTTTAAAAAAATTATTGGACTTCGTCCCAAGTTAGGTAACACCTATTATCATATTACTAAAGGAGAGGCACAGGTAAGGGACAAATGTTACTGAATGATCTTGTTTAACACTTCTCCTAATGAAATAGTCCAATATAGTATTAGGGAAACGTCATTTTAATAAAAATATCATGGAGAAAATACGTGACCTACATATTTTCCTCAAATTAAGTTGGATACCTTGTGTTATGGTGTAGTGTATGGGGTTGTTTTTTGTATTAAACGCGCGCCTGTGAGGAATATATACTGCATCAGTGGTGTGATGGTTACGTAAACCAGGGTTGCCTCGAGTGTGCGGTAGATCATGTTTTCGAGCCACGGTCATGTCAAACCAAAGACTATGAAATTGGTGTATGTGGCTTCTCCTCTAAGTATGCACAGGATTAAGGAAAAATACTGTGAAAGTATATTAATTCGTGGAGTGTCAATTTTCGTCGATTTCATGTTTCATTATACCCACGAAATATAATGTCTAACGAAATACAAAATTTCCATATTATAATTATTTTGTGCAAATTATGAAACCACGAATATATAGAACTCACGATCACAGAAAGCTTACTCGAACCACGAAAATTGACATCCACGAATAAAAGTACTTTCACAGTAGCAAAGATTGTTTGGCTCGGAATTAGGATAATATGTCAGAGTGGAGCGGACTGTTGTCTCAGTGAGCTTACTGCTAGTATGAGATTATCCGACAATGTACATATAATGCATTTTTTTTTAGATTTAACCACAGATAAGTATAGAATCGTAGTTATTGAAATAGAAGACACAGAATTCCTAAGAGAATTACAAATATTAACGAGACATCAGATACACGTCTGCAGAATTCCAGAAATTAGATTCGGACACATTACTGAGGAGTCAATTACAAGAATTAGAGACTGTATTTCGTCTGCCTTTCCAGGGCCGCATGCTTTCTTGCTTGTTACAGAATTGGACTATCCCTATTATCAAAGGATATTTTTAGATAATTGTTACGCGTACCTTGGTCGTGATTTTATGCAGTTTTTTATCCCGATATTTACAACCAACAGCACCCATGATGAACATTCACTGCACAAGGCAGAATATATGGTAGATAATCAATTTCCACAACTGCAGTTGTTTAGACCGAATAAAAACAGATTTATTGTGTTTAGCAACAACACAACAAGACATGAGAAAGCTGTCCAAATTGGTGAATTGACAAAATTAATTGCAAGAATGCAGATAGAGAATAAGCAAAAATATTACACCAACAACTCGTTTGAAAATTTGAAAAAAAGCGATCCAAAAGTCAGAAAAGGTCAACCAAAAGATTATACAACCATTCCATCCAGCATATACTCTCTAGAGGAGACCATAGGTAAACCCTAGATATAAATACATCGGCAGAAAAGATACAATCACCGGAGTTATAGAAATATAATTGATTAGTCATGCATGTAATCTGTTGAACAGTGCAGTAATCTGAGTAAAATCAGCAGTTCTAATATACAGCACTCCCACCTCCTCCACCCCACCCCCTAGCATATTACAGAACCTGACTAAAGGTCATATCCATCAATCTGATAAAAATCAGCAACTATAATACACAACACTCCCACCCCCTCCACCCCACCTCCTAACATCTTACAGAACCTGATGAAAGGTATATCCATCCATCTGATAAAAATCAGCAGCTATTATAGACCTCACCCCCACATCCTCCACCCCACCCCCTAGAATCTTACAGAACCTGATGAAAGGTCACATCAATCAATCTGATAACAATTAGCAGTTATAATACACAACATCCCCACTCCCTCCACCCCCCACCCCTAGCATCTTACATAACTTGATGAAAGGTCATATCCTTCAATCTGATAAAATCAGCAATTATAATACACAACACCCACACCCTCTCCACCCCCACCTTCTAACATCTTACAGAACCTGATGAAAGGTCATATCCATCAATCTGATAAAAATCAGCAGTTATAATACACAGCACCCCCACCATCTCCACCTGATGAAATGTCATATCCATTAATCTGCTAAAAATCAGCAGCTATAATACACATCACCCCCACATCCTCCACCCCACCTCCTAACATCTTACAGAACCTGATTAAAGGTCATATCCATCAATCTGATAAAAATCAGCAGTTATAATCCACAACACCTCCACCCCTTCCCCTAAACATCTTTTAACAGAACTTGATTAAAGGTCATACGTAAATGTATATGTATATGATTTATTTTGTTTAACTCAACCATTCAGAGAGATATACATTTGTGAAGCAGTAATATAAAGATTTATTAAGATTTTACATTGAGTTCATCTGAACATGACCTCTAACCAGGTTCTGTCACATGCCAGTAGGTGGTGAAGCGTAGAATCGAGAGAAAAATGTGTGCTTGCACGAAAAGTCTTGAATTTTTATCGTGAGTGTCGTGAGTATTGGGTACACATAAACCTCACGATTCTAATGGTGATCTGCAAGGACGTTTTGCCAATTTTTTTTTTATTGTTTCAACCTAAACACATTGTGACTAGATCATTTATTCAACTCTACTAATATTGTCATTTTAGAAAACTTGTTTACGACAATGAAAACCATAAATGTGAGAGCCAGTCGTCTATGTTAACATGTATTTATAGTCTGCACATGTGTACATAATTATTTTATTTGATCTTGTACGCGTTTTATTTGAGCAAGAAAATTGCATTATCTAGGTAATTATTTTATATATACTGTCACTGACCGAAATATAGTTTTTTCTGGTACCTCTTCCACGTGTTGAACTTTGGAAACCTAATTGTAAATCCAGTTCACTTCCTGCCGACAGAAAATATCAAATGGGGAAATCAAGGGACAACAAAATAATTTTATTCTGTAATTCAAAATATTAACGCAATGTATTAATGTGAATTTTTTCTGTAGGATAAACACAATATTAATGCATTGTCTTAAAATAAAAGGTTATATTAAAGGTATATTGTCTATGATATTTTAGAAAATTTTTAATTGTCCATAAATGATTTGTTTAAGCTATCATTAAACAGTTATGCTGCAAAATATACGATTGGTGTTCTTTTTATTGACAAAAAAAGACCCAAAACTATCGTTATCAGAAATATTGTCCAGGATGACGAAAAATTCAAAGTGAAAGTAACAGCGCCACCTATACAAACGGAAGTTTGGAATTCTCGGGGGTTTAGCTTTGAGGTAAGGAAAATACTGTTAATATTCAAACACTTCATGATTGTCACGCTCGTTTAATGTTGTTTGAATCTTAACGTGTCGTAGCGTATTCGCCAATAATTCAGTGTTTAATAATCTTTATTTTATGAAGGTCAGTACGGAAAACAACAATAATTTTGGGTATGAAAAAATACAAATGTGGTAGACAATATACTTTAAGTGTAATCGCCTCAAAAGTGGCAAAAGTCTCAGTGAACTTCGCCTTTATATCAGTGTTTAAGCCTCATACACATAAACTTTATATTTTAAAACACTGCACTAATATTGTCTATATATGTTTATAACAGTGTTTTCTCTGTAACTGTGTGATATTTATAGTTTATGAGAGTAAAATCATGGGTTCATAGACTTACACAAAACCACTCAAAGCAACTGTAACTTTTAAAGCTAAAAGACTTTAAATGTCCCTTGTTATTTTATTTCATTTTCCATCTTTTTCCGATTCTGGTTTCATATAATAACGATTCATTGTAATTTTGAAATACTTTCAAGAACGATAACTCTATGTAACTTTTTTTTCTTAGTTTATTTATGTACAATGTACATGTACATATGCTGTTATAGGTATTTTGACGCTTTCCCTTTAATCGTTGAAATCACAGTTTCAACATGTACAGTTATTTTTAGAATTGGAAGTCATTCTATATATTTATTAACCGACTGCATCAAACTGAACTTGAAATATGTTTGTAGTACCATACCATTGCACTATGAAGAGAGAGTTGTATATATATTTGTTTTGGTTTTGTTTGTTTATTTTTTGTTTTTATGCTATTTCATCCTTTTGATCTAATATTTGTATTTATTGTATTATACACAGGCGCTTATCCATTTCACTATGAAGAGAGAGTTATATATATATATTTGTTTTGGTTTTGCTTGTTTTTTTTTCATTTTTTTTTTTTTCATGCTATTTTATCCTTTTGATTTAACATTTGTATTTATTGTTTATACACAGGCGCTTATCCATTTCACTATGAAGAGAGAGTTATATATATTTATACTGCAATCGTTCTATTTGAGCAGTAAACATGCATTGACAGTATATTTACAAGTGATAAACGGTCACTGACCGTTTATAACATTTAGAAATCAGTTGGGGCCTGTTGGGGGTAACTAACTTTTTAAATAATTTGAATATTGGTAGTAATATCCATTAATGTCATTAATGATTGCAGTATAAAGACAATAACAATGCACAGACTTGACATAAAATTCGATATACGTATTCGGCACGAATCTGGGAAAATGCTCGGAAAACCCTCGCATTTTCCCCGATTCTAAGCCTCATCCGTATATCGATTTTATGTCAAGTCAATGCACTGTTATTGTCTATATATTTGTTTTGGTTTTGCTTGATTTATTTGGGGGTTTTTTTCATGCTATTTTATCCTTTTGATTTAACATTTGTATTTATTGTTTATACACAGGCGCTTATCCATTTCACTATAAAGAGAGAGTTATATATACATATTTGTTTTGGATTTGCTTGTTTGTTTTTTGTTTTGTTTTTTGTTTTTTTTTCATGCTATTTCATCCTTTTGATCTAACATTTGTATTTATTGTTTTATACACAGGGGCTTATGACATGTTATTACCCATCACCTCATTTTTTTTAAACTACACAGGGAAGGAACATGCAAGATGTTACCATCAGATTGGATGGATATATGTACATGAATGCGTTACATAAAGGGAAAAGAGATGAAATAATAAAGAATTTGTTTTATTAAAAATCAATATGTTAACAAAAAGTTAAAACAAGGGGTAAATCCATGTCACAAGCACCTGTGGTTTTATGTACTAAATACATTATTGACAAAAATGATCTTGTTAACATTTTAATATATATTTTACATTATTTTTTTTCGCTCAATATTTTCTTGCTAACATTTTTTATGTATATTTCACATAATTTTTATATCAAAATTTCCTTAGGGACCGACCATTTAACTTGCGGGG
>MJUT01047825.1:491688-511499 GCA_002080005.1 Gigantidas platifrons | reverse complement strand
TGTCTTTGCTGATGAGGTGAGTGTAGCTGTTTCTTTCAGAAGTTCACATAATTTTAATATGGTTTGTTCTATTGCTGTTTCTTCCATATTTCGTTTATTTGGAGACTGTCTACATGTGTACAGATGTGGGCGGAATACCATTCTTTTCTACCTTATCCCAGTTGATATGTTTTGCTATCCTGCTATTATTTTGTTTGCGGTGGACTTCTTCATTTGTATATTTGAATTTGATGTTCATACGGATTGGATGGTGATCAGACGTATTCTCTGGCATATCGTGTAATACTTGTATTCTTTGGAACTCCCCATCTGTCAGATTGTGCAGCAAATAATCAATTTCTGGTGATTCCTGTCCTAGTGAGTTAACAAAAGTTTTTGCCTTATTGTCATCGCGATTTCCGGAAAAGTAGCATAAGTCTCTTGCAAACAGATTGACAGATCACCAAAAATCAAGATCCTTGGAAATTGTTCCGTTTGTTTCTATAAATGTATAAATGGCATTATTTCGTATGTACTATTCTTTCATAACGAACATATAATTATTTAATATTCAGTACGACAGGGTATAAATATATCAAAGTCGTACACGAATGCTATTAAAAAAAACAGACGTCTGCCTCATGAAAATATTACATTGTCATCAATTGTCATAAATTTATGTTGCAAAAAAAACACAACCTTAACATGACTGCGTGTCTAATAAACTTTCTAAAGGTAATTGTTTATTCTCATAGGCATATCTTATAAGTCGGTAATTGAGATCTTAATAAGTACCTACCTTAACCTTTTGCAAATTGAACTTTGATACATTGTGTATTAGAAGTAATTTATCTGCACTCTCTTTGTTTTCTGTCGCGCGATTATTTGCATATATCCACATGTGTCAAAGAAGAGTTTAAAGATACCAAAGGGGTAATCAGAATCCGTATATTGAAGAAGGACAGACACCACAATGGCCATAGAAAAAGTACAAAAGGACAAATAACGATCTACAAAACATACACATGAAACCAATGATCGAGTAACGCGGACCCCTCTAAAAATCGGGGTGAACTCAGGTTACTGTTGGGGGAGGTTCGCAGAATTCACGCCACAGAGATGCTCGGCACATCCAAGGTGGTGGTAAGGGGAGTCCCTCTTGACGGAGAGTGGTTGCTATATAACAATGCGAAACTCCAGGCTGTAGACCATAATGGGTTACGTATTAGGAGAGTGTCACGCTCTTTGTACGTTAAAAATATTTTTTTATAGATTTCAAAAAGCGTAGGTGTATTTAATCGTTATAAAAAAAAATTGTTCGTCCTTAACCAAATCTCCATACTTTTCCAGTGGCAGTCAAAAGTCGTTGTCCCGTTTGTGCTATCTTTCTCTCTCGTTTCTATATAATTTGTAAATATTACCGGTATTGGATTTGCTCTCGTCCTGAATAAAGCTGGAATACCGCTGGCTGGATGCTAGGTCATAATCAGTCATTCATTTGCTATTCCAGAAACGCGTCAAAGTTTGTATTACAATCACTGAGTCGATACCACTGCTGGTGAACTATTAGTCCCCGAGGGTATCATCCGCCCAGTAGTCAGTGCTTCAGCACTGACATGGTTTATTAGATATATTTCTTTATCAAAAACCGACCAGTTTGATAAGGGTGTAATCATACACATACCAGCCCAAGCAGACAAAAATGTTTGTCCATTGGTTACTTTGACCAGATATTTGCAAGAAAGGCCTTTGGTGGATTGCCCACTACTTTGTTATTTAAATGGAAACCCCTTAACTAAACACCAATTTTCTGCTTTGCTTAAAAAAATCGTTGTCAACTCTGGGTATTAAAAATTCTCGTTTGACACCTCATTCATTTAGGATTGGTATGGCGACAACTTGTGCAATTGAGGGGTTGTCTGATGAACAGATAAAAAGTGCAGGACGTTGGGCCTCTGGAGCCTATTTGCGCTACATAAGGGTGCCTCTTTAAATTTATTCAATTGAGAATTTTGCCACATGTTTTAGTTTTAATTTTAGATATTGTAGTACTTGCAACCACCTTAGTAAGAATTTAGTTGCTATTTAAGATTTGCAGGCCCTCCAATCAACGTGTGAATTGTGGGGTCTTCAATAATCAAGTATGCAGTCTTAGAAGCAAAACAGCGCCTTGGAGGAGTGAACATGTCCTTACAGAGATTGGGAGTTAACATGTCGTGGCAGGGCAGAGGTGGTTTGCAACTTTCCAAGTTAAGAAACCATATTAGAACTATGATGAAATTTGAAGATCCCCCAAACCATATTGTAGTGCATATTAGGTGTAATGACTTGGGTAATATTAGTCTTTGTGACCTGCATTATCAGCTTGTGCAATTTATGTCTTGATTGTCAAACCAATTGCCAGAAACCACTTTTATTTGGTCCCAAATCCTACCTAGACTTAAATGGCGTTACTCTGAAAATACTGATATCATGGACTCGTACAAATATTCTTGTCTTAAACAATACGTCTTGTGGTATTGCCAAATTGACAATATAATAAAAATAGCGCTGTATAATGTCGTTAAACATATAAGAACAGTACGAGATACATGCTTTGCCGCCATATGTTATTATTTCTTATCTTCATGAGGGTCTGTATGGTTCTATTAAAGTAACAGGCGGATATTAAGAATACAAGTACTATTCTTGTATTAGGTATACCTAACCTCATGTGATTTTAACCAAATTTTGCTATCTTGTTTAAGCCCGTTGTGTTTTCTTGCTCCCATATAATTTAAAATTCTTTTGAAGGGCATAAACAGAATAATCAAAATCGGCCATGATCACCTAAGTATGAGCGAGGACAACCTTAATTTTAATAATAATTACATGATTTAGGAACTGTAAATTTCGATAAACATAAATCTTATAAATCATTTAAGTACCAGGGCACTGACTACTGGACGGTGATTCCATCGGTGACTAATAGTCAGCAGAGGTATCGACCTAGTGGTAGTAATAAATGATAGCCAAGTAAATTTCTAAATAACTCTGGAGAACGTTAACATCACTAACTATTACAGTATGAGTTACAGAGCTTTCACCAGCCTTGAATAAGCCGTGGAATGCCAACGAAAATGCTGCCGAGAAAAGCCTAGATTCATGAATGGAACTACAAATGCTAGGCAATACGGATATAATACGAGACAACAACTCCCTAGAAATTGGCAACCTTGTATCCATCTGCGATGACCTTGAACGCTTGACACCATCAATCATTTTCATAGCTATAAATCTTTTAGTATAGTCTTCGTAATTGTTTAACCTACTGATGAAACTTAACCCTGGTATATAGGAATTAACTGTAGAATGGGATAAACCTGATTTAAACATGTGGGCTATAAAATTAACTATGTCTTGTAGTGGCACGGGCCAAATATTAGCAAAACCAAAATCACCCCTGAAACTTTCAAAAAATTTAAAAGCTCTATCATATGCCCTTGGCTGTACTACGAGCAACTGATTTTTTTTTAACAAAAATCCTATTTCAGATTTGAAACAATTGCTAGAAACTCCACAGGAATATCTGATGGAGTCGGATCTGCTGTAGGAACCAGCTTCCGGAATCTCTCCACCTGACAACGAGACAAAGAATATGATATTGCATTATGAGCACATGGAATGTGCAAGGATCGTACTTGAATATTTTTATTCATTAGCAACAAAACCAATGGACGAAGTAGCCGCATCACATCTTTTGATTTTGATGTACGTTTGTTGATAATCAAGACAAGTGCCTGGTTATCTATTCTTAACAAAAAAAATGTATTCAAGAAATGAGAAGTCCAAGCATAGCTAGCAGGACTGGCACCAACTCTAGAAATAAAATATCTGACATAAATTCCTTATTTTATCAATCAACAGGCCAACTAAATTGAGCCCAGTGTCCTGTAAAATAGGCATCACAACACACTATGGTACCCATCGCACTATGGTACTCAACACACTATGGTACCCATCATACACTATGGTACTCATCACACACTATGGTACCCATCACACTATGGTACCCATCACAATATGGTACCCATCACACACTAAGGTTCCTATCACACACCATGGTACCCATCACACTATGGTACAATCTGTTTCTCTTTGGTCACAAAAAGACCATAAGATCTACGGTTCACTATACATATATACATTTGAAGATGTTCATGACTGGCTGTGTCTGTTAACATTTTTAGCTCACCTGACCCAAAGGGTCATGTGAGCTTTTGTCATCACTTTGTGTCCGTCATCGTCGTTGTCCGCGTCTAAACTTTTCATACTTTCTTCTTCTTTGAAACAACTGAACTCATTTGGACCCAATTAGGCAGACATGTTTATTGGGAGGTCCTCTACACAATTTGTTATTTTGGTGCAGATCGGAAATCCAACATGGCCACCAGGGCCAATAATGTGTTCTGATTGGTTGAAACTTTGAAAATCTTCTTGTCAGAAACTACCCAGCCCATGGAATTGTAACATTATAGAAATGATGACTGGATGGTTCTGTACTAAATTTGTTATTTTTGTGCCGATCGCATATCCAAGATGGCCGCCATGACTCGACTTAGTTTTAACACAGAACCTATGGGGAAAATGTTTAATTTTTTTCCCCTCTGAAATCAGTAAGTCAATTTAAAGCAAACATGGCAAGAATGGTCCTTAGGTGGTCATCTTTCAAAACAATGTCATGTGACCCCGACCTCCATCCAGGATGGCCGCCATCAGCGAACAAATTTTCAACATAGGACCCTATGGGAAAAATGTTTATTTTTTTTTCCTCTGAAGCCAGTAAGCCAATTTAAATCAAACATGGCATGAATGGTTCTTAGGTGGTAAACTTTTAAAATTATGTGATGTGACCCCGACCTCCATCCAAGACGGCCGTCGTCAGCGAACATAGTCTTAACATAGGACCCTATGGGAAAAATGTTTATTTTTTCCCTCTGAAACCAGTTAGCCAATTTAAAGCAAACATGGCATGAATGGTACTTAAATGGTCAACTTTCAAAATTATATCCAGTGACCCATACCTTCATCCCTTCATCCAAGATGGCTGCCATCAGCGGACCACTGGAGCGTATGGGCAAACAAAAACAGGGGTATCAAATAATGTTTTCTGATTCGTCAATCTTTAAAAATCTTCTGGTCAGAAACTACTGATTCAATTGAATTTATTTTCTGGTGTCATGATATAACTGGTGTGAATGATCTATGGATGGTCCACTACGTAAATTGTAAATTTGGTTCCGATTGGAAATTCAAGATGGCCGCTATAGACGAACAAATTTTAACATAGAAGCCTACAAGACCCAATGGGAATTTGTACTGAGTTGTTCATCTCAGAAAGTACCAAGCCAGTTGACTTGATTTGTTCTATGCTGCTCCTATCTGCAAACATAAAGACTTGAAAAATATGCTTGTTGATAACCTTCTCCCAGAATTAAAGCTTTAGCAATGTAATATACTTACCATGGGAGATTTTAATTTTGACTTTAGGTTTTCAGAATTTATGGAGCACACATTCAATAGTAAACAAATTGTGTCTTAAGTCGCAAGAAAAAATGAATCTTTGTTAGACTTCACGTTCCTAAGGATTTACCCTGCCAATTATTACCAGGTGTGCGATGACAGGCTCTCCAGAGCCTCTAGTTATTCATTCAGTTTTCATTATTTTAATGTGCTTTTTATTGTTTGAACTAAAATGATTGCCAAAAAATGAACTTGGATATCCATGGATTATACAATACTTCGATTTTAGATAATGAAAAACATTTTGACATTTAATTTGTAGATTAGTTTCCCAGTTATATAATAAATATATGTTTTGTTTCTTTGTCATGTCCTTTTGGTGAGAAGCAACATTTTCCATTCCTATTGTTTTTATTTTCCCAACAAAGTAATCAACTTGTCAGCATTCATTTAGTGTATCCATCCGCATCGATCCAAGTTTGCAAATCTTTCGCATCCGTACCGTTACGGGAATTGTTTTAGTGACGTTGTTTATAAAAATGCGATGAAAAAATGTGCAACTTTTCCATTTCTAAATACGAGCGCAAATGAGAACCAAGTTCATATTTCACTGAAACATTTTTAGGTAAAATTAGAAGAAGTCGCAAAGTATAAAGTTGGTTCTCAACTGCGCTCAAATGCATATGATCAAATATGAATAACTGAAGATTATTTATTTAAACTCAGACGTATCCCAGAGGATGATTTCTTTTCATGTTAAATTGGGGGCTGAAAACGGCCCTTACTGCACCTTGTCCTTTGAATATAAATAAAACATAGTATATACCCTTTCAAAACAACCTTGCATAGATACAAAATGGTATCAACAAATACCATATATTCATTCTGACAACTGGTCTCAGTGGTCATATTGTAATTTAGCTATTATTCACACAAACATAAAAGAAGTCCACAAATGCTATAGTGTATAACATATCATGCAAAAGGTTAAGCACAGATAAATAAATTGTAAAACAACTATTTGAATAAAAAAATTGTAAATGTATCAAAATCCAGGCATTTTTTTTAAATATTTTGAAAACATGTAAGTATTAAAGGCACAGGCACATAGATAAATGTTATGATTAATGAACTATTTGCATACAAAGTGTGAATATATATCAAAATTGAGATAAAATCTGTTTAAATTTTAAATACATGTATGTATTAAAGTAATGAAACAGGCTATATTCGTTACATGTACTTTTACAAGTCAGTTTCTTGTTCTACTTGATACCTTACTTTCTTGTTTGTGGCACTGTGAGTCCTTTTAGCAATTGGATCATTTTCTGGTTCCCCTACCATAATAAAACAACACCGACAGTTCCGTCTATGACAACATCTATGATCAACCCAACAACCATGACAACATTTATGATCAATCCAACAACATACTATCATTGGACAACAGCGACAGTTCCGTCTATGACAACATCTATGATCAACCCAACAACCATGACAACATCTATGATCAAACCTACAGCAGCCTATCCTTTGACATCAACCATAGTTCCATCTATGACAACATCTATGATCATTCCGACAACAGTCTACCCTTGGACAACAACGACAGTTCCGTCTATGACAACATCTATGATCAACCCAACAACAATGACAACATCTATGATCAAACCAACAGCAGCCTCTCCTTTGACATCAACCATAGTTCCATCCATGACAACATCTATGATCATTCCGACAACAGTCTACCCTTGGACAACAACGACAGTTCCGTCTATGACAACATCTATGATCAACCCAACAACAATGACAACATCTATGATCAAACCAACAACAGCCTATCCTTTGACATCAACCATATTTCCATCTATGACAACATCTATGATCATGCCAACAACAGTCTACCCTTGGACAACAACGACAGTTCCCTTTATGACAACAACATCTATGATTAACTTAATAACTACCTACCCTACCCTATGACACCAAGCATGACTTCAACAACATTTGGTCCAAAACCAACCACAGAGCTGACCAGAGGTATTATGTCACAAATAAGAACGTACATGACAGAAAATATTACTGACAGGTTCCCTACTTCACCATCAATAGATATAGCTATAATTGGAAAGATGACAACAAATATAAAACAACCAAGCTATTCTTTGTTAATTATTTTGTGGCGCTACAATCATAAATGATATATAAAGTAGGTGAACCAGCATATTTATTGAAAAACAATCTCAATAGTTCTTAGTTTTTCTTCACCATTGGATACAGGATTGACAATTATCATATTTTTGGTCTTTGGCTTCCTAACATCGCAAATCCAATGTCTGCCCTTATAAGCTTTGTTACATTGTATTGTGTAGCAAAAAAATAACTATGTGTTCAAAACCACCTATATATTCAGCTTCAAGTAATTCCAAAACAAATTCAGTCTTACCACACCCAGTTTGACCACAAATAATAGCACAATGAGGATACTTTGGTAGGTTCATTTTTTTTAAATATCCAACTTCTTTAAATCTGCCTTCTTCAAAATTAATTTGTGCATCTTGTATAACATTTAAATATATACACAAAGAAAAAAGTTAAGCACCCCTGATATATTAATACATGATAAATTTAGATTCTAATATTTATATTGATAATAGCAAAAACATTAAAAAGATGTGCTCACCCAGGTGTGACCATTATGTCTAATATCGACTAGTTATGCACGTGAACCATGCCTCTCACGCATTACTCAAAATTCAGTATGTTCAGGCTTCGAATTTTGATATCTATGTCCGGTGTTTTAAAAACTTTATTCATTCTCAATAACCATGGTACGAAGGCGAATATCAGAAGCACAAAGATAGCAAATAATCGATATGCATACAACAGGGATGTCCTTCAAAGCTATTGGACATTTGATGGGCTACCACTATACTGTAGTCAGCCGACTGGTGAGAAAACACACAAACCAACAATGTGAAAGACTTGCCAAGATCCGGCAGACCACGGGTAACATCTGAATGTGACGACAGGGCATTGTAGCGTTTGGTTAGACGGATTCAATTCGTAACCAGTCCCGTACTCAATCAACACTGGCTGCCCAATAGACTTGTCAACAAGATCAGTTAGAAACCATCTGAAATCAGCGGTACTTAAGTCAAGGAGAGTCATTAAACGTCCACTGTTGGCAGACCGACATTGACTAACACGTTTGGCATGATGCTTAGTGCGACGTGGTAGGAATTTAAGGACATGGCGCAAGATCCATTGGTCAGACGAGAGCCGGTTTCTGCTTCATGTAACCGACGGCCGAATGAGGGTTTATAGATACAAAAATACAGCCTATACCCCAAGGAACATTAAGCCAACTGTCCCTTACGGTGGAGGCTCAGTAATGGTTTGGGGTGTATCTCACTTGACTGTAAGCTGGATTTAGTCACCATACAAGGCAACCTATCTGGTGATCAGTACATCAGAGACGTCTTACAACCAGATGTTGTCCCCCATTTCGACAACCACCCATTAGCTACAATGCCTGTGTATATGGATGACAACGCCAGGCATTATTAACTTCCTTAGGAATCTTATTTAATTTAGAAAAATATTTCAAGAGCACATTTCTATTTGAATAGCATTCATTGCATTATTTGGAAAATTTATGATACTATATCCAAGGATTTATATACTATGTGAATTCTTACTATATCATTGCATATGAAGCATACACTTAGCAATACTTTTTGTCGAATTTTGTTTAAAAGAGAAAATAATTATTATATTAAAATGTTGTTTCTCTCTCTATTAGCATTGTACATAATATAACTTATTAACATACATTTTCCCATTGGTATGCATGTATATACATACAAATTAGGACAACCTAAAAGAAAAAGGCATTATTGGATATAATACGGAAAATTTCCGTACGTGTTACGTAAGCGTTTTGACATTTAATATAACCACAACAAACAAACAACCTTGACGGAATCCACACTGTATATTGGACAAGAGTCCATTGAATTCAAGAAACCATACAAGGCGAGCATTGATCATCCTTTCCATGGTTTTGCAAACGCAACTAGTTAGTGCAATAGGCCGATAATTCAACGGTTCGGAATGGTCTTCACCAGGTTTTGGAATAGGAATGGCATTAGCTAATTTCCAAATTGACGGCAAGCCGCCTGTTTCCCAAATGTCATTCATGAAATCTAAAAGAGTTTGGAGTGCCGATTCCGGATTTTGATTTGATTTTTGGTGTTTAACGCCACTTTCAACAATATTTCAGCTACATATATATCATGGCGATCAGTTTTAGTGGTGGAGGAAGCCGGAGTATCCGGAGAGAACCACCGACCATGGGCAAGCAACTGGTAAANCTTGCGGTTGCGAGTCGAGTGCACCCTTTTTGTAATTTACAAAGCCGGGCGCGGACCTACGTCGTATTGGTGATAGGCTTGTATGAGATGTTAGATCCAGCGACCTAACTCATTGAGCCCCCCCCCCCCCGATTCCGGAAGATGTTTGAAAAGCTGGTAATGGATATAGTCGGGGCCACATGCAGTGTCATGCGCCTTATCCAAAGATTTTCTCAATTCAGTTAACGAAAACGGGCGATTGTATTCCTCCAAATTCTTTGATTTAAAATTCAATTTAATTTTTTCTTTCTGATTTTAAAATTTTTTAAATTCGGGATGGTAATTTTGGGTAGAAGAGTTTTTGTGAAAAAGTTTGGCCTAATTTATTTGAAATGTCCTGTTCAGATGTTAATGTGTCATGCCCATCTTTTAAATGATGAACGGTTGTTTTGTTATTTTTGCCTTTAATTTTTTGTGTCATATTCCAAACCTTATTCATCGGTGTACGACAATTTAATTTCGAAACAAAATTACGCCAGTAAGTGCGCTGATTTTGTTTCAATGTTCTTCGAATTTTCGCCCTGAAGAGGCGGAAATTGCCGAGATTGTCCGATGTAGGATGTCTTCCGAACCGTCGTTCGGCCCTCTTGCGATTGTTAATGGCGTCTTTGCAATCATCATTAAACCATTGTTTACCCGGGTGTTTTGGATATGCCGAGGTCTTTGGCATGGTCTCATCAGCTATTGATATTATAGATATGAGAGTTTGGAAAGGACGCCGATTAGAGGATATCGTAAAATTGGACCGTGATTTGAGATAATGACGTCAGTGGACGCCAATTTGAGGAGTGGACGTCGATCTGAGTCCATCATATATATATATATACAGTCCGACAAAAGTTAAGCACCACCTGACTTGTTTCAATAATATCTTTTCTAATAATGAACTTATTTCAAATCGGTTTGCTGTTTTCGTTACCTGTGCACACATACTTACTTACCTGTGAAACAGGTTATTGATCGATTTTTATTTATGTGTATATGGCAGGGTGTGTAAAGTGCCACGTGTACTTTTCAACATTTGTGTTTGCGAACGAAAGCTGATTTTTTTGTGTAGTGTTTTAAGTTTCATTTTCTATTTGTTTGGTATGGTGCGGCGAAAATTAACCATACCAGAAAGGTGGCAAGCTGTTGACCTGCGTAACGGAGGTTTTAGCCGTAGATGGGTGGCAGACCACTTCAGGGTTAACCATTTCATCATTGTACGACTGATGCATCGTTTTCGTCAAATGGGGAATGTTACTGACCGTCTACGTGCAGGTAGACCTAGCAAAACGACGCCTAAAGAGGATCGGCTCATATCCAGACGGGCGCAGCAACGGCCGTTCAGTACAGCTGGTGGACTTCGTGGTAATTTACCGTTTGGAGGCCACATTAGCACACGCACTGTAATCCGACGCCTCCACCATCAGGGAATGCGAGCGCGGCGACCCATAAAACGTCCACAGTTGACACTACGTCATCGCCATGCTCGATTTGACTGGTCACATGATCATTTGGGGTGGACTATTCGCACATGGAGACGGATCCACTGGTCTGATGAAAGTCGTTTTTTGTTACGCCCTACCGACGGTCGTGCAAGGGTTTGGCGCCAACGAAACACTCCATTTCAGGACAACCACATTTTGGGCACAACTGCTTTTGGGGGTGGGGGTGTAACTGTCTTGGGTTGTTTTTCCTTTGACTGTAAGTTGGACTTGTACGTTCTTGATGGTAATCTGACATGCCAAAAATACCGCGACATTGTGCTCGCACCACGCGTAGTCCCCCATTCCGACAATCATGCGTTGGCTGACAGGCCAATGTTCATGGACGACAACGCTAGGCCACATAGAACCCGAATTGTACAACATTTTTTTACAGCAAGAGGCTGTTCAGACAATTCCATGGCCTGCGATGTCGCCAGACATGAACCCTATAGAGCATGCATGGGACTTTATTGGCCGAAAGAAATTAACCAACGCAATCCAAAATGTCAAAATATTGACGAATCAAGAATTGCTATCTTACAGGAGTGGCAACAGTTCCCCCAAGAACGGATTAGGCGTCTTGTGCGAAGCATGACGAGGCGTGATACAGAACTTCACAATAAACGCGGTGGATATACTCGTTATTGACTTTTATGCCTTACACATACGCACAATATATGCATTTAAAAGTTCTTAAAATCGGAAGACTCTGCATTTTAATGCAATGTTAAAAACTTCCATCAAAGACAAACTGGTTTTACGTTTTTCCAGCGCCTGTTTTGAACCCCATTTTTGCCACGTCATAGTCATGTATTTCAGGATGATAAATACTTCGTATATTGGTAATTTTAGAGCCCTTCGTGTAGTCTTTTAAGAAGTGTAAGAAAAATGGTGATATCTATTTTATTGTTTTAATAGTATTGATGTAAAAAAAATATGGATAAAAATATAGCGTTGTGCTTAACATTTGTCAGAGTGTATATAATATTCGGATCTAAATTTAGTAAAATAGCGTCAATATACTTAAAAATAGAAACATTGCATCAATATTTTTTTTTAAATAGAAAAAAGTCGTCTGGTTTCTTCCCAATGGCAAAAATATATTAAATATTCAGTATATCACGTAACCGATTTAGCCGATGAAATTGTACGAAAACCACACCATATGTAATATTAATTCATATAAACCCAAATGCACTAAAAAGATTATGAAAACTGTACTCTGTACAAAATTGGGGACTAATGATAAAACTTTTAAACTTTCACATGTCATATTCAACAAACTGTTCATCTTATAGTTATATGCACACAATGTCCAATTAATCTGTTCATCTTATATATACACATTGTTGAATGAATTCTTATTACACACAATGATAACATTGACTCTTTAAGTCACGTTTCAAATTAATTTGGAAAAGTTGGTCCATGAATTGGATCTTGAATAAACATTTCAAGGCCACCTTGCACAGAGTTAAGAAACTACTCGTTTGACAAATTAGTCACGTGGACACCATCATTTTGCAAAAATATACCAGTGGACTTGATTTCCGGATAACGTATATAGCGACCACCTAACCGCAACACATATGATGCTATAGAATTATTTAAACGGTATCTACATTTATCCATAGTTATCAAATCTGAGGAGTAACGCCAAGAAGACCTTGGAAGGATATGTGACCAAATGATTATCGTGTTTGGTAGTTAATTATGAATCCAATTAATAGGACTTTCACGTCTTTAGGGCAACCTCTCAAGTCCCGCCGTAGGGACGAGGGTGAGATTAGCTTTTAGTTAACTGTGTTACCCTCTCAAAATAAAGTATTTAATAATAATATTATTATACAAATATCTATGGTCTCGTAAGGTGTTTTCGATAGTAAGGAGTTTTCTATCGCTATTTTTATTTGCACCTGCAAGTTACACACGTCTACGCTTCCGGTATATATTTCAGAAAGTGAAAGTACATTGTAAACAGAAGATCCAAAACAATAAATATTTACCAACAATGCCTTCCAAAAAAGTAAGCACTCTTTTCATCATAACCCTGCATATGTTCAGCCATTTTGTTATAACTTTTAATCTGCATAAAGTATATGGATTATATTTAAATCTGGTAACTTGAATCTTCCCAGCTATGTCGTCTGCAGAGTAATCTGTACCATATTGGCCTGTGGGTAAAATTCTGATCATGTGACGGTGACAGAAGTTAAAAATTTTGAGGCTCTAAAGGAGTACTCTTCTTATGGATTTATATAAATTTTGTAGTTGTAATTTTGAATGTCTTTTTTCACCTTTGAAAGTTGTGAAAACTCGGAGAGGCTCTACAGGGTGAACATTATCATAATTATTAATATTTACTATTTTTGATGAATGAATAATAAATTTGACATGTTTATCAATGATTTCATTTTGTTTTTTGATGGTGGAGGAAGCCGGAGAGAACCACCGACCATGGGCAAACAACTGGTATACTTTATCACTTGCGGCTGCGAGTTTATCGAAGCTATATGCTAAGAAAGGTTCTCTATAATCAAATTTATACATGATACGTTATCATTTAGAGCCTCAATATCTGTGTAATACGTCATCAAAAGTTATCGAATTCTCCTGGCGTCCCTGTGTACTACACAAATCGTGTGACACTCAGAAAAATATGGATTGTAAACAAACAAAGAAATACATCGGGGATTTATACGTAAATATTAAATGTCGAATTGACAGTTAATGCACCCGAGATAGACTTTAATGAATATCAAATACACAGGGGGAAAAAGTACAACTTTTTCTATTAACCTATCGAAAATACCTAACGCCACAATACTGGTGATTACGGTATGTTTGTAGTGTTGAAATGACACAATAATCTTTTCAGCCACAAAATTATTTTGACGTTCTGGATCTGTATCTGTATATGTACAGTGTAGGAACGCAGCGCGTTATCTTAGCACCAGAAGGAGAGCTTAGTAGCACTGTTGGGGGACTGTCACGAAGCCCTCTGCTGACTTGGCATGCACAACACCATCTTCCAGGTGGCTACAGTCTATGATTGTGCGAGGAAAGTAAGAATGTTTCCTGCAGTCAGTGTTGCACTCAATTGTCTTATATCCTCTTGTGTTATTTACTTCCAGTCGTTCTATAATGTTTTTGTGTTGGTAATCCTGAAATTTTGTCACTTTAATATTCCTTTTATTACGTATCTCAAAAAGATAGTCCTCTGGTGCGATTGCCGGTACCAGCCCCTCAACCACCCTGTAGAACATAGCCAGTCTTTGTTGTTTTCTTCTTTCTGCCAGGGGTATAAGTTGTAAGTCGGCAAGCATGTTGGTGACTGTGCCTTCTTCCCTTGTTTTATAACCCCCAGTAATAAATCGTGCTGCTCGTCGTTGCACACTTTCTATTTTGTCCACATCTTTGGCTGTGTAAGGGTCCCATATAGTTGAACCATATTCTAGCACTGATCTTATCATGGCAATATAGGCGACTTTCTTGCACTCTTAGGGGCAAAGGTTCAAGTTTATGTCTGTCCAGAATTGTTTTTTCTTTAATTCAAATGATTTTATTGGATAAAGCACAGTTAATACAACATATTGCGCAATCCAGTACACATACAAAGAGCAGATACATTTAAACAAACAAACAAATAAAGACAGAAAATACATGGCATTATATAGAGGTTAAATTGTAATCTCACATAATATATGTATGTCACTTTTGATAATAATTATAGATAGGTCATAAACACATTGTTCCATTAAATCAAATGCATGTCAGTTTTTGATAACAGATGAATTAAGAACTTCTAGTAAACTGTTCAGGTATGAGCTGAAGACTAAATATCTTTTAGTTCAATATCACGTTTTGAGAATGATTTTCGAAGATATAAACAGATATTGTTTCTTGTAAAGTAGTAGGATTTAAATTTTTTGAAAGATGTTCATCAGTTAATAAATGATTTTGAAACAGGGAAGTGTGATTTTCTCTAATTGTATTATATAATGAACAATCTAGTAGAATCAATGATCTATTATATCTCCCAGTTTCGATTGCCAATGAGTGGGCACTAAACCTGAGTTTTGATAAGAGTAAGCGCAAGTTTTGATCTATACTGAATGTAAGATATTTCTGCAACTCAAAAATAACAAAATCGTTGTATGATGGGAATGCGTAAAATAATATATGTCATATTGCTTTTGTTTTTCATTAGGAAGACACAAGCTTTGGCAAAAGGTGTTGCAAACGTTAATTGTTCCATAATTTTATATTATATCACATTTTTTCCCAAACAATAAACGGAATTTGTTTCTTGACAGATTTTAATCATACTCTTACCGAAATGTACAATATATTCTACAATTTATACAATCCGTCAAGCGACTCCTGATTTTCCTTATTTTTCCTGATTTTGAGCTGTTCCTGATTTTTTCCTGAATTTGTTAGATAAACTCCTGATTACTCCTGATTTTGAACTTTTTCCTCACAAAAGAAAAAATAACATATTAATATGTTGAAATTATTTTAGTGTAAACATCTTATCAATAAAAGGAGGTGTGGAAACTTGCCTAAGTAAGACCTTTTAGCCTGCCAATTACATTCTGACATTCTGATAATGACCTTCATCTGGAATCAAAAACACTATGCTTAAATGTATATATTATGGCCTGAAAGCTCTTACTCAGAGGGGAGGAAGGTGGCCATTTTTTTGGTTTATTGTATGGTTTTATCACTTTTCGTATAAAAAAAAATCCTTATAATCTCCTTATTTTTAACTAAAAACCCTCCTGATTTCCTAATGTTTTTAAGCCAAAAAGTGCTTGACAGAATGTTTATATAATATAAAGCATTTTGGGAAATTTCCATTCATGTCACAAATGAACTATTCATCTTTGAGCCGCTTGTATATAAATTCATGGAAAACTATTCTTCATTTATTCAAATGTATGAAACATGAGAAAACGGACAATTTAAAAAAAAAGATCAACATACATCATACTGCACGACTCAATCAACTAGAGGTATTGTGATCATACTGACAAAGTGATATCTTCCGCCCATCGTCTTTTTGAAAATCAATTTATCTCTCCTTGGATATGTCAGAACGGAATATATTGCTTCGTGTTTATAGGCATGGGCGGATCTAGTGTGTGTGGAGGGTGGGGGTCATTTGGTTGAGCGTTCTACGTTGGCGGCAATTTATCGTTCATTTGGGCCACAATACATGGCCAATTTTACGCTTGCGCTAATAAATTTTCTGAATTTTAGGTATCCAATGCGCCAAAAATAAATTCATACGTTTGCGCCAATTTACCTTATATTCTTTTACTGATGATTTTAAGCGTATTGTATTTATGATTGACTTTTACAGCTAACAGCTAACCCTCCTCCTTTTTCTGGGCTTGGGACCAGTAGATTAAACCTGGTGGAGTTAAAGTAATTTAAAAGTCAGTTTCTCACGCTAATTAAACATTGACAATTCCCGCTTTTGTTTGTCTATAAACAAGAACGGTCGAATCATACGTTTTCAATGAATGAATCAAACGACTAAAACGAAATGCTCCATCCGGGTGGGCAGTTTCAACTAGAACTACTGATAGTTATTGAAATGCGATAAAACTAAACTAATAGTTCTTTTTAATGTTAAAATAACGTGAGGTCTCTCTCTCTCTCTCTCTCTCTCTCTCTCTCTCTCTCTCTCTCTCTCACACACACACACACACACACACACACCTGTACCCTTAACACTAGCCCTAACCCTATTAAACATAACCCTTTTGTCATATCCGCATGGAAACAAAATGAAATGACTGTTGGTCAAGCGCTTTATTTATTACAATATCTGACTTATGTGGTCCGCCAAAGTAGATTCTTTTTTTTTTTAAATAGCAAGTTTATTAAGGCACTGTGTTGTTATAATACCCCTAATTGGTACAACAATCCCAATTAGGTTCTTCCCTGTTTTGGTAATCATCCAATGAACCAGAGGATTCATAGATTTAGATGATATTATTTTGTATTACAATACATTTCAGATAGGTATATATGTTTGTATTTCACTACAATAAATTGTTATAATACATTCAATACCCATAGAGAGTAGCATTATTAACTTCCTTAGGAATCTTATTTAATTTAGAAAAATAATTCAAGAGCACTTTTCTATTTGAATAGCATACATTGTATTATTTGGGAAATTTATGATACTATATCCAAGGATTTATATACTATATGAATTCTTACTATATCATTGCATATGAAGCATACACTTAGCAATACTTTTTGTCGAATTTTGTTTAAAAGAGAAAATGATTATTATATTAAAATGTTGTTTCTCTCTCTATTAGCATTGTACATAATATAACTTATTAACGTACATTTTCCCATTGGTATGCATGCATATACATACAAATTAGGACAACCTAAAAGAAAAAGTCATTATTGGATATAATACGGAAAATTTCCGTACTTGTTACGTAAACGTTTTGACATTTAATATAACCACAACAAACAAACAACCTTGACGGAATCCACACTGTATATTGGACAAGAGTCCATTGGATTCAAGAAACCATACAAGGCGAGCATTGATCATCCTTTCCATGGTTTTGCAAACGCAACTAGTTAGTGCAATAGGCCGATACTTCAACGGTTCGGAAAGGTCTTTATCAGGTTTTGAAATAGGAATGGCATTAGCTAATTTCCAAATTGATGGCAAACCTCCTGTTTCCCAAATGTCATTCATGAAATCTAAGAGTTTGGAGTGCCGATTCCGGATTTTGATTTGATTTTTGGTGTTTAACGCCACTTTCAACAATATTTCAGCTATATCATGGCGATCAATTTTAGTGGTGGAGGAATCCGGAGTACCCGGAGAGAACCACCGACCATGGGCAAGCAACTGGTGAAATTTATCACTTGCGTTGCGAGTCGAGTGCACCCTTTTTGTAATTTACAAAGCCGGGCGCGAACCCACGTCGTATTGGTGACAGGCTTGTATGAGTTGTTAGATCCAGCGACCTAACTAATTGAGCCACTCGGGCCCCTCTAATATGAGTTGAAGGTCAAAGAAGAATAAAGGTTTAAGTGACATGACATCCAACAGGGTGCTGTTATATGTTAGTATATCGCCAATGAAAACAAGACAATTTCGTAGATAGAACGCCCCTTTTCTATACACCCCACCCCATACATATTTTAAACTGAGTAGTTTTGATAGTTCAGTTGTTACACTATATATAGCAATGAAGGAAATGATTATCCAACCGAAAAGCTTTATCGTCATCACCCTTATTTTTTCTTAGGAAAAAAATATACTGTGGCTGAAGGTCATTGTGATCCACGCCAAATAATATCGTCAAAATTATCCTACCAAGTATGAAGGAAGACCTTAGAAGGATTGTGTTCTCAAAGCATAATTATATTGAAAATCCATGAAAAGGTTAAAGTTCCATATTTTCTACAAGAAGCTTTGAATCATCATGGATAATATAAACTAAACATCATGACCAATCATCAAACCAAATATGAAAGGTATCAGGTCAAGGACCGCAGAGGAATGGCGATAACAAAGTGCAGATGGTCGGACGATAAAACGAACATACAAACCGAAAAAGTATATGTTACATTACTGTCATGTGCGGGGCATGGAAAAAACTGTATCGCACAGGAAGAGTTTGAAGATACTAAATAGTAATCAGAATCCGCTAATCGGAGAAGTACAGACAACACAATGGCCAAAGGGAAATGGACAAAAGGACAAAAAACAATCTACAAAACATTACATAGAAAACTAAAGATCCAGCAACACTACGAAGAGTTTGATGATACCAAAGGGGTAACCAAAATCCGTATATCCCAACTAAAAAAGGGGGAGTGAACTCAGGTGCTCCGGAGGGTTACTCGATACAACATTATGTGGTAAAGTTTGACAGTGACTTGAGAGAGAGACAGGTCGGTGTCTCCGGGTACTCCGGTTTCCTCCACTAATAAAACTGGCCACCACGAGATAGCTTAAATACTGAAAGTGGGGTTAAACACAATGTGTAGTACCCCCTCTTTTTGACTATTTCTAAGCGGTACAGGTTGAACAGTACAATAACATAAAAATCAGGAACTGCTTACTCTTTGGGAGCACCTGGGTTAACCCCCGGTTTTGGTGTGGTCCGTGTTGCTCGTCTTTTTATTTTTGTGTTTTTGGATTTTGGTTAGATTGTCTTCGTTGTGTTCTTCTATGCCTAATGTTGCCTGCTTCTATGGATTGTCCCTTCGTTTTTCTATACAATGACTTATTTTGTGGTGTATTTAACGGTGTTCACCACTTTTTCTATTATTCCCTTCCTTCAAAACGATATCAACCGCATCAGTGGTGTAATGATTAGCATGCCCGACTCGAATGCGGTAAATTGTGATCTCGAACCCTGGTCTGGTCAAACAAAAGATTTGAAAA
>MJUT01047825.1:438074-450435 GCA_002080005.1 Gigantidas platifrons | reverse complement strand
CTACACAACAAATGAGAGTAAATATGAATCAAACATCGTAAAACTGAACTAAAAAGACATATAAATCAAATATAAAACAGAAACCCTACACAACAAATGAGAGTAAATATGAATCAAACATCGTAAAACTGAACTAAAAAGACATATAAATCATATATAAAACAGAAACCCTACACAACAAATGAGAGTAAATATGAACCGAACATCGTAAAACTGAACTAAAAAGACATATAAATCATATATAAAACAGAAACACTACACAACAAATGAGAGTAAATATGAATCAAACATCGTAAAACTGAACTAAAAAGTCATATAAATCATATATAAAACAGAAACACTACACAGCAAATGAGAGTAAATATGAACCGAACATCGTAAAACTGACCTAAAATTTCGCCGGTCGGTTTTATGTCAATAGCTTTTGTTAGAGCAAACCGATGTCCTAAAACAAACACACATTGTCATAACTGATAATCAAGTTACCGAAACGCTATGGTATTACAGCACACATTTCAGTGAAAAACCGACAATAGCAGAGAATGCACTTACCGGTGTGGACATTTGCCGTTTTTTTCCCGCCATCGTGTTGGTCTCCAACCAAAATAACCCCTTTTCCAACCAAACAGGTTCGACCCCCTGTCATTATTATAAGAAAAATGAATTTAACAATAAAATTGTTGTAAACACAGCTGCAGACTTCTTGGTAATTGTTTAAAACAGAAGGTTTTGAAAATTGTTTGAAAAACAATTAATTTCTTTACATAGAGAAAACGTATGGTTGCCTAATCACGTAATAATTATTTACTGATTGGACCGTTAAATAAAGAATGCAATACATGATTCATAATAAATTATAACAAAGTATAAAATATCTCAAATCAAGGTATTGTATTCAAGTTATAATGAATATTAAAAGAAAACAAACTAGTTTAACAACAAACCAAATCCATTCTATTATTAGAACCACGTGCACGGATGCCTCAAACGTAATTAGAAACAATTTAAAATCTCATCACGGTCTACTAAGCAAGCAGAAAATTGTTTACAATATTCAATCAAACAACGTAAATATTCAAATTCGCAAAAGGGTACCCTATTAAATAGAATTAACCCAAAGACCACCTAGGTCTGAAAAAACATCAGCAATAAAAATGCGGACATGCCCAGTATGGTTCTCTTAAATATTCAGGACTTTTAGCCCAAATCCAGCCACCTAGGTTTTAAACGTTCTCATAAATGTAGTCACAACCACAATTAACTCACAAGACCACCTAGGTCTGAAAAATGCTCGCAACTACGTGTATCTTCAGAGAAGGACTCTCAGTCTCATAAAATGCCAAAACCCAGCCACCTAGGCTTATAATATCCACCAAGGATCAAATCTAGCCATCCAGGCTTAAAAAATGCCACCTAGGCAATAAAGAAAAAAGTTAAAATATGTACCCTCTAAAATTTAAGTAAGCCGGTTCCAAGACAGGACTGTACTGCTGGGTGGATGGTGAAAGAATGAGGAAGGGTCACGTGTACTTCCACTCAAGATATTAGCCAATGAGAATGTTTATAAGACAGATAAGACGAATAAATATAACAAGTTAATACTATATATATATACACACCAGAATGTCTTAATCCATTGTGATACACCGTGGCTTTTAATAAACTTAAAAAAGATCTCAATCAAAGAACGACTTTTTTATACTCATTTTGACAGGCTACAATACGGAACTACTGCGTGTCGTTTCACAACAGTAGATTTAAATGTTTCAATGTTGTGAGAAAAATACAAACGGTAAGTAAGAGCAATCTATTAATGTGTAAAGCAGAATTAAATATACATGTAGTTTTATTGTATAATTCAATATATCTGTACAAGTTTATGAACTAAAAATTTGAGAAAACACAAAAAAAAAGTTTATTTATTTCTAAACACAATACATTGATCATATTACTTTTGTCGACATATTATATAAATCTGTCACTGAACAAAGGTAATCGGCAGCTTCCAATGTTCCCTATATAATTTATATAAAGCTACAATTTTTTTTCAAAAAAATTAAGAACTACTACAAACTACAGAATGTTGAGCTTTTATTGCTAATATACAATTACAGCCTTTTAATGAGGTCCATACCTAAGAGGTTAATGTCTCCCGCCTTTGCAAAAGCAGAGCGGGAGATATGGAAATGCCGGGCGTCCGTCCTTTCGTCCGTCCGTCCGGATATATTGTAAGTGCTCTCAGATTTTTATTTGTTGAGCAATTGATTTCAAACTTACACACAAGATTATATTAAGAATATCTAGCTTAAGTTCGAAACTGGGCAAAATTCGAGAAAAAAATTCTTGTAAAATCATGTTTTTTTTTTATAGAAAAAGTACATATTTTGAGAATTACACATTTCTCTTAAACTACAAAAGATAGGAAATTAATATTTGGTATGGGTGGAGATGCCAATGTGAAGTTGAGGATACAACATTCCCCCTCCCTCAGCTCAGCCCCACCCCTCTGGGGAATCTGTAAAAAAAATGTGACCGAGATCCCCACCCTAAACCATATATATTTATGATCAGGGTGACTAGGCAAATTAAATGCCTTATAGCTCAGGCCCTGGGGGTCATACCCGACCCCCTACCTGTAGTGAACTTTTTAATGGTTGAGATCCCCACCCCTAAGCCATATATATTTATGATCAGGGTTACTAGGCAAATTAAATGCCTTATAGCTCAGCCACTGGCGGGTCATATCCCACCCCTACCTGAAGTGAACTTTTTAATGGTTGAGATCCCCACCCCTAAGCCATATATATTTATGATCAGGGTGACTAGACATATTAAATGCCTTATAGTTCAGGCCCTGGGGGTCATACCCCACCCCTACCTGAAGTGAACTTTTTAATGGTTGAGATCACCAACCCCTAAGCCATATATATTTATAATCAGGGTGACTAGGCAAATTAAATGCATTATAGATCAGGCCCTGGGGGGTCATACTACACCCCCTACCTGAAGTGAACTTTTTAATGGTTGAGACCCTCACTCCTAAGCCATATATATTTATGATCAGGGTGAATAGACAAATTAAATGCCCCAAGATTTTGACTTGCAACTCGGCTGTTGCATCTCGGATGCTTTCTCGATTTTATAAATATATCACATGGATATCATTACACTCACATTACACCTCTTTCTATTGCGGCGGGGGAAACATGGCTACGTGTTGCAATCATGTTATCCTTAGAAACCTTAGAATAAAAAACAAATAGTATATAAAATTATTGGTAGTTATTGGCCACAGATTTAATTCAATTGTACATATATATAGATAGATAAATACATAAATAAATAAATAGATAGTAGTACATTTTGTATATATATATATATATCAGGGGCGTAGCAGCCGGCACGGCAGGCACGGCATTCGCCGTACCAATAATTTTGATTGGTACGGCATGCGTGCCTAATAAAATTAGAAAAAAAAATTATAGAGCTATCTACGGTCGACGATGACCCAGACCAGATTAAACAATTTAATGTTTCTGAGCGTGCATCAGGAAAAAACATATACTCTGAATTTGCTAGATATTTCCAGAGAATTCGTTTTCAAAGGCAACAGATACACGGCATTTTTTGCCAATTCTATGCAATTTTATCGTCAATTGATAAATGTTTGAAATTGAAATATGTCTTTTTGCAATTGAACCCATACTAAAAAAAAAATATGACTTTCAGCAATCTGGTCAAGGACTTTTAGGTTATGTTACTTAAAGACTTAAGCCATTGCTTCAAAACTTCTATGGTCGCAAATCCCGAACTTGATGGTCGATATGATGTGACTATCTCAAGCATGATGTTCACCCTGTCGCTGTTTTTTCTCTTTCATTTACCATCGGACATGACATCACATGAGCACCTCGGTGTTTCTTGAAAAGCAGAGGATGCTTACCCTTCCGGGTGTACCCGTTCCGTGTTCCTAATTTTTGTTGGAGTCTGAGTTGCTCGTTTATCTTTTGTTTTTTTAGTGTGTTCTTTTTTGGTAGTTTTCTGTTGTTTGTAGTAATTGTCCGTTTTATCTACCTAGTCTTTGTCTCCTGATTTATGTTTTTGAATACTATTCTAATCTTGTTTCCCTTTATTTCACTTTCATCAAACATTAACATAACTAAAATGTAAAGACTATTTGATTTTGCACAACTCATAACGTAACGTTTAAATCGAAAAAAAAAATGGTAATGTTATGACCTTCAGATAGTCTAAAATAAAGTCTTGGAAATGCCCCAGATAGCACAGAATTGCACCCTTTTTAAAAAATGTTCTTGAGGGTGCATGCCCCCAAACCCCCTAGCAAGGCGTCCGTTCCGCCGTACCAATATAAATTCACATGCTACGCCTCTGTATATATATAGTTAGTTAGTTAGATTAAATGAAGACAACTAGCTTCGTACTTTCAAATGTTCAACGGTTGCCGAATCTGTAAATGGCAACAAATAGATAGATAAATAGTCTAGATAATATCCATATGGAAATTGTAGGAAAATTACAAGTTGCCCTGGGAAACAGAGGTAACTAATGTTATCCGTTTGAAAACCAAGACACCCTGGGAACAGAGATGCTTGTTATTGACTTGAAGTTCGATATAATGCAGCGAATTATGCCAATCCCATCACCAAAGTAGTATAAATGCTGGAAATAATTCAGTTCTCTGAGGTCTGTGCATCCACCATTTTCGTTTGGTAGTTAGTATAGTAGATTTTGAAGTCCTTCCACATCCTACTTTAGACATCTATCATGTCGAACCATGAATGAACCTGAAAAACATTATAAATCTTTCGGCAGTATTTAGCATATATGGGATAAAGGAACTAAAGATGGGTTGGGAGGGTGGAAAATTTGTTCTGTATCTGTAAGCAGCCATGCCGTCTGCTTCGAGCACAAATTGGAAAGAATTACCCAAGATGCAATTCGCATTACCACAATAAAGGGTCATGTTAAAATAAGGAATAATAGTCCGGTTTCTCTAGATAAATTGATTTATGTTTAAGACATAAATCCTGTTATCATTAGAAACCTTAGAATAAAAAACAAATAGTATATAAAATTATTGGCAGTTATTGGCCACAGCTTTAACTCAATTGTACATTTATATAGATAGATAAATACATAAATAAATAAATAGATAGTAGTACATCTTGTATATATATATATATAATAATAATTAGAATTAAAACAGAAATCACATTTTATATAGCACAAGCGCTTTCACTGTTTACACAGATCATCAGGTACAATAAATAATTCAAATGTTTTTCATATTAGTAAACAATATAAAGACGTCAACAATAGAGTGTCGCTATAACTATAAATGAGGGAAAATTTTCGAGAAACAATTCTGCATCATTTATCATTTAAACCCGGCTTTAAAATATTGATTAACAGTTTTTCCTTTTCTCCTATTAAAGAATCTCCGCCGTGAACTTTATATAACGGGAAAATACGGAAATGTCCTCCCGAACATTGACGGAAATGTTCATTGGCACGCAGTATTGTAAGTTCGGGATTATTCGTCTGCTGTCGATGTAAAGTCATTCTAGAACTTACAATAGGGTTTGCCAATAAGATATAATTCATTATGATGATATTTGATATTTTAGAATGTTTCCTTTGATTGTCAGTAATTGGCTGCGAGACAAATGATGTCTTTATCGACCGTCATAGGGGAACGTTATCTTATTGGCAGAGTGCAAGTGCCAGTATGTATGACAATTATACAAAACAATTAAAGTTTTGACATCACTACTTTAATAGATATTATTAATCTTCATGTAAGAACCATTCATTATTATTGCCATGATATTATCGAAACATAATTTTACAAAGAATAAATGCACTCGCATAGTACTATTTGTAAAATTTGCTAAAATCTATCCAGAAATGACTTCACAATAATTTTTTGAAAAAATATGGTTTTGGTTGATTATATAGGGATTTTTTTACAAGTTGCAAGACTTTTGTCACCATATTGTATAGTCCGTTTCGCCAGCCTAAAACAGGACTAAAAAATTAATTAAAAATCAACAGTTCAATTTATTGATTTTTTTCCTTCACACATTTACTCGTATATCATTTACCTACACCGACAAATAATTTCAGAATTTTGACACTATTTTCCAAAAAGTTGCCCATTAGGTCTCTATGTTAAATATACACTCCGACAAAAGTTAAGCACCACCCTATATAATTATCGATATATTTTTTTACATGAATACTGATAAAACAATAAAATAGATATCACCATTTTTCTTACACTTCTCAGTATGGTTAATTTTAGCCGCACCATACCAAGCCAATAAAAAATGAAACTTAAAACTCTACACAAAAAAAATCAGCTTTCGTTCGCAAACACAAATGTTGAAAAGTACACGTGACACTTTACACACCCTGTCATATACACATAAATACAAATCGATCAATAACCTTTTTCACAGGTAAGTAAGTATGCGTGTACAGGTAACGGAAACAGCAAACCGATTTGAAAAGATATAATTGAAATAAGTCAGGTAGTGCTTAACTTTTGTCGGACTGTATATTTGTACCAAATGTGGATATGTGCAGAGGGAGTTAGTATGCTTGTTGTTACCAACTTCCAGTGCAAACAATAACAACAACACATGTGGTTTTATTTACATTTCACTGTCATGTGATTACCTAATTTGAATATGTCACCAGAACCCAAGCATGCATGATATGTTCATTTCACTTTCAAGTGACAATAGGTTATTCTGTTGTGAAGGTCCAGACGGACATTACCAGTAGTATCGCAGCGAGTCTTATAGAACGAGAGGTGATACTAGTGAGAGTGAATGTCTAGACACTCAAAACTGACCTTATTGTATCGGTAGCGTCATAATATACTTGACATCATGCTGACCGGTATTATAAGTTTTAGTGTCATGGTATGTCCGTTGATACTGAAAATATCTCTCTGTGAAATCAAAGAAAAATACATAGATAATACACGGTAATACCAGATGCTAAAATTCACCCATGACATGTTTTTGAACTTGAAATAAAGGATACCACAGACACAGATGTATCTGCTTTTCCCTTGACCTACACCTTGAAAGTAAGAACTGGTTAAGAACGCAACTTTACGACAAAAGAGATTATTTCAATTTTTCCAGTGTGAACTTTCTATTTATATGCAGTAACATTCCACCAGCATCTGCATATGCAGTATATATCTCTCAGTTGATCCGAAATTCCAGTGCTTGTGGTCCCTATCATGATGTTTTTGATAGAGGGTTGCTGCTAACAAGGAAGCTACTGAACCAAGTGTTCCAAGTGGTTAAGTTGAAGCCATCAGTTCGAAAGTTTACCGTCACCATAATGACTTGGTTAACCGGTACAGAGTATCTATCACAAATGACCACGGATATGTTCCGTTTGTTGTAATCACTGTCCAGTCCTTTCCTCATTCATGACTTATCACGGGGTTTGTAACAAGAGTAACACGACGGGTGACACGTGTAGAGTAGACATCTGAATTCATCCCCGGTTATTAATGGGGTTCGTGTTACTCGATCTGTAGTTTTATATGTATGTTTTGTAGATCGTTCTTTGTCATTTTGTCCTTTATCTTTTGGCCATTGTGTTATATGTCCTTTATCTTTTGGCCATTTTATTGTCTGTCCTGCGATTAACGGATTCCGATTACCCCGTTAGTATCTTTAAACTTTTCTTGATGTTCACTCATATTATGTTTGTGACTTTTTTGTATTACGTACACTGTTCCACCTTTCTGCTGCAATATAATTGTTAACAAAATAATAATTATCAAGATGCTCATTTATCACGTCGTTAGTGTCTGTTACTTCCCTTGATTCCAATACAAAAATGCAAAATGGGGTAAAAAAAGAATAAAATATTAGGAATTCGAAATTTATGTTTATTATGCATTAATTAACATTGAATTGAAATCTTTTATTGCAGCTGTTGGAATGGTGGATAATGACAGAACAAATTGGTAAGTTAAATGGTAATTGCTGTCTTATAATGTACACATTAATACTTTACAATTGACGTTTTAAAACGTTATGAGCTATTTATGTTTTTGCGACATTTGTAGTACCCGTAGAAAACCACCGACTTACAGTATGTGGCCAAAAGTATTGACACATGTAAAAAACAAAAATTCTATATAATCAATCAAAAAGTATATTTAAAAAAAAATATTGTGAAGTCATTTCTGGATAGATTTTAACAAATTTTACACCAAAACATTCGGAATTGCCTATATTTTAATTGTTTATTTGCTCATAATGTGTATATGAGTGGTTTTTATTTTCAATTTATTTTGGTTTTACTATATATTTAAACTAAAAATTAATAATCATGTTTATATTATTTGAGTGAGTGAGTGAGTGAGTGAGTGAGTCTTTGGTTTGACCCGCCCGGGGCTCGAATTCAAGATCTACCTCACTAAAGGCGAGCACACTAACCATTACACCACCGATGGGGTTTGTAAGATGTGTGGTGTTACGTTTATCTAATTAACTTGATGTCAAGTTATCTATCTACAATACATTATAGTTAATAATACTATTGTTTAACATTAGACTATATGTGTCTTTACAAGTACATGTGACCTCAGATTACAACAACATTTTAGCTTCATTAAAGGTATCGACATAACTTTACAGAAAATGAACTCTATTGCGCTTCAGAGTGGCGCATTTAGCCATGAAGACTACATCCCAGGACAATCTTACAATGCATATAAAAAGGAAACTCTCTTGAAAAACCTGATACGGAAAGGACACCACAGCTGTGAACTGTTTCTACAAGAACTAGCTAGTAAAGGATATGAAGAAGAAGTAGACATATGTCTATCTGAGCGTACGCTAATTGTCTTATATTCCATTACATTGTATCCAGAGTAATTAGCCCATGGTCACAAAATTTTCAATTAAAAATAATCAAACCCTTAATGACACCCAGGGAATGGAAAGAGTACATAGTTTCACCAACGAAGGGTACAGCGCCTCCAAAAGAGGTGACCGGAAGTTATATCGGGCCATTCAAATGAGTGCCTCGTGCATTATATGTTATTCCGGTCTTAGACAGGGTATATAATGTCACATTCACGGCTTATTATTTATATTTCATGAGCCGAAGGTGAATTGAATATAAATCATAAGCCGTGAATGTGACATTATATACCATGTTTATGAACGGAATAACTATTAATATTATAGCTCACATCTTCATATTTAAGGAAGAAAGAAGAAAAACGAAACAAAACGATGCCAGTGCCGTACGTACGTATGGAAACGCCAAACTAATTTGGAATTTTCGATGCATAATTTTTTATCGAAGAAAAAGAGAAAAATTTTGCATGATTTTTATGTTTTGTAATTCAAATTAAATATCAGTTAAAAACATAATTTCTTTTTCTCTAATCCTAAAATTATAATGTCTTAACGATATACCGTTTCTAAAATACTGCATTCTTTCGACTTGTGACGTGATATATATCATCATCATCATCCTATTTTTATAAGCCGGGAATGTCACATTATATACCCTGTTTGATAGCTGAATAACAGATATACATTTTTATTACGGATTTAACCATTGTTTTTTTTAAAATACAGAACCCAACTGTATTGAATATATTTGCGTCTTTTATTTTCATTTTTCGTATTTCTAGATGTGCCTTTCCATACCTCTGACATGCTTTCTTCAATGACGTCAACATATTTATCACGTCATTTTACATGTATAAGGTCTCTTATGAAGGAAAATATTGTATTAACTTTCTAAATCAATACAATTTCATATGTAGTAATTTTTTTAAACTTTATAAATATAACATCAATATATGCAAAAACAAAACAACAGGTTATGCGAAACCATTTCAATAATTTAAATGTTAACAACACGTAAACAAAACCTTGGTGTGGCCCCATGACGTCGAATGTTTTCAAGGCTCTTGAAACGTTGTGTTTATTATTATGTTCATCACGGTATGGTACAGCCGTGGAACATAGGAGTTTGCTGAATCGATCAAGTATTTGTGACGGAATTATATATTATAGCTCACATAAAAATGTAAGGATTCTGATTGGATAACAAGCCGTATACATCAAGCTTTGTATACGTTTTTAGCCGTATACATAAGACATGTTTCTATCCCGTCGAGGGGCCCCTGTATATTTCAGTCTCCCAAAAACGATAACAACATGGACGACAAAAAATTCCGCTTCACTGTAATTTTACCAAATTAAATGCTGTTTTATACTAATTTTATGTGAGCTATAATATTAAGAAATACAATGCTCTTGAAAATTGTCTTTTATGTGCAAGATGTGTGGCATAAATTCATCACCATGGATTACCCGGGGTGGTTCGTAAATCAGCTATGTTGTTTAATACAATATACTTGTCAATATTTGATAGGTTAATTGCTGTTGGTCATTTGAAACGTAAACCAGTAGACCGAATAGTTAATAATGTACCTAGCGTTAGTCGATCTTGTCTATCCTGTTTATGTCCTTTTGTGTTGTACTCAGGTGCTCCGGAAGGATAATCACTGTTTGTGCTCATCGTGTTACACAGATTTTTCATTCCATAGACTACCTACATAATGTATATTTGCATATCTCGTCATGAGTTATGTGTTATGGTGTTCAACGCCACTTTCAACAATATTTCAGTTATATCGTGGCGGTCACCGGAGTACCAGAAGAAACCACCGACCTGCAACAAGTCACTGACAAACTTTATTACATGTAGACACTAATTGCACATGTAGTTGTCAAACTAACTACCATACGATCACGAGCACGATGTTATGAATAGAGCTGAAATATGGTTCATTTGACGATAAACAATAATAATTCTTGTAGAATTAATGTATATTGTTTTCGTGCCTTTTGATTGGACAAGAGCACTGTCACGTGTTTGTTTTTGATTCGTTCATAACTCAATGAACCTTTTCGTTTTTGATCCGTTCATAACTCGATGAATTTGTTTTGTATAACCAGTATAAACAATATGGCGGCCACCGACAGGAAACTACGATAGTGTCCGATTAAAAACAAGCATGAAAATCAGTTTAATAATCAAAATTGGGAAAAGATTCACGTGGAAGAATTATAAGTATTAAACGCTTCTTTTCAGGAGTTCATGCATGTGTAAACGGTTCCGATGCATTCACAAACTTTACATAAACGTCCTTCGGACGTTTTTTCATTTTGTGATTGCATCGGCACCGTTTACACATGTATGAACTCCTGGAAAGAAGCGTTTACTCCTATATTAAAAAAATAATATCAAATTAAGCTATTAATCAATATTCCAGATAATGACGATGATAACATTAATGACCAACTGAATAATGTGACGTCAGATATTATTAAGCAACACTTCGACTACATCACTAGCAATCTAGAAATTGGTATTGTTCTTGACAAGCTTTTTGAACGACGAATCATAACAATTGATGAACACGATCGGGTACAAAGGCAATCAACTAGGTCGGAGAAAAGAAGAACCATTCTGACACTTCTATTAAGCAGGTCTAACACCGATTGGCTCTTTGGCTTTATAAGAGTGCTAAAGAATACTGGACATAGCAATCTGTTAGAACGTTTAAGACAGCATGTCAATAATGGCCAAAGTAAGTACAGTTCACCTTTAGGTACATGTAGCAAAATAGAAAAACAAAAACAAAAATACCACACTGTCAGAAGAGTTCCAAAATCCAATAGACAAATCGTGGAAACAGAGGCAAGTAAACGTTAGAGAAATCCGAATGGCAATCAAGAATTGGCAATCCAGAAACGCATTGAATACAGAACGAAGATAAACAAAGAAAAAACACAACATGGAAAACTAAAAAGACAGAAAACAGGAACCTCACAATAAAACCAAAACAGGTGGGTATTCAGATGCTCACGAATGATAAGCAGTTCATGTTTTTTTATAAGACACCCATCGCATTGCTAATATATCTAAATATCTAAGTGAAAGTGAAAAGATCCCTTGTAATCTGAGATGTGAATACTTGGTAACGATCAACCAGGTAAGGAGCAAACATAGGATCAAGGCGACAAGGAAATCATGCATTGATCTTCCATTAATGATTATTGTGCAGTATGAAAATCAAAACAATACCACACTGTCGGAACAGTTCCAAACTCCAACAGACAAATCGTAGACCCGGAGGCAAAATCGATTCCCCTAACACACATATACATGACCGTTTCTAGCACAGACATTTCAATAAGAAGTGACAGGGTTAAACTAGTTTGATGGGACTAAACCACCCCTGTTAGTAAAGTGATGCTGTTATGCATGAAGT
>MJUT01047825.1:396749-416236 GCA_002080005.1 Gigantidas platifrons | reverse complement strand
CTGAAGATTCCCTCGGGGACTATTAGTCCACGAGGAGAGGTACCGACCCAGTGATAGAAACACTGACTACTGGGCTTACGATTCCCTCGGGGACTATTAGTCCACCAGCCTAGATATCGACCGAGTGATAGAAACACTAACTACTGGGCTCACGATTCCCTCGGGGACTATTAGTCCACCAGGAGATGTACCGACCCAGTGATAGAAACACTGACTATTGGGTTGACGATTCTTTGGGGACTATTAATCCACCAGTAGAGGTATCGACCCACTGATAGAAAAACTGACTATTGAGCTGACGATTCCCTTGGGGACTATTAGTCCACCAACAGAGGAATCGACCCAGTGATAGAAATACTGACTATTGAGCTGACGATTCCCTCGGGGACTATTAGTCCACCAGCAGAGGTATCGACCCAGTGATAGAAACACTGACTACTGGGCTGACAATTCCCTCGGGGACTAATATTCCTCCAGCAGAGGTGTCGTCCCAGTGATAGAAACACTGACTACTGAGCTGACGTTTCCCTCGGGGACTATTAGCCCACCAGGAGAGGTACCGACCCAGTGATAGAAACACTGACTACTGGGCTTACGATTCCCTCGGGGACTATTAGTCCACCAGCATAGATATCGACCCAGTGATAGAAATACTGGCTACTGGGCTGACGATTTCCTCTGGGACTATTAGTCCACCAGCAGAGGTATCGTCCCAGTGATAGAAACATTGACTACTGGGCTGACGATTCCCTCTTGGACTATTAGTCCACCAGCAGAGGTATCGACACAGTGATAAAAACACTGACTACTGGGTTGACGATTTCCCCGGGGACTATTAGTCAAAATGCAGGGATATCGACCCAGTAATAGAAACACTGACTACTGGGCTGACGATTCCCTTGGGGACTATTAGTCCACCAGCAGAGGTATCGACCCAGTGATAGAAACACTGACTATTGAGCTGACGATTCCCTCGGGGACTAATAGTCCACCACCAGATGTATCGACCTAGTGATAGAAACACTGACTACTGGGCTGACGATTCCCTCGAGGACTATTAGTCCACCAGCAGAAGTATCGACCCAGTGATAGAAACACTCACTATTGAGCTGACGATTCCCTCGGGGACTATTAGTCCACCAGGAGAGGTATTAACCCAGTGATAGAAACACTGACTTCTGTGCTAACGATTCCCACGGGGATTATTAATCCACCAGCAGAGGTATCGACTCAGTGATCGAAACACTGACTACTGGGCTGACGATTCCCTCGGGGACTATTAGTCCACCAGGAGAGGTATCGATCCAGTGATAGAAACACTGACTACTGGGATGACGATTCCCTCGGGGACTATTAGTCCACCAGCAGAAGTATCGACCCAGAGATGGAAACACTTACTAATGAGCTGACGATTCCCACGAAGACAATTAGTCCACCAAGAGAGGTATCGACCCAGTGATAAAAACACTGACTACTGGGCTGACGATTTCCTCGGGGATTATTAGTCCACCAGCAGAGGTATCGACACAGTGTTAGAAACACTTACTATTGAGCTGACGATTCCCTCGGGGACTAATAGTCCACCACCAGAGGTATCGACCTAGTGATAAAAACACTGACTACTGGGCTGACGATTCCCTCGGGGAACATTAGTCCACCACCAGAGGTATCGACCCAGTGATAGAAACACTGACTACTGGGCTGACGATTCCCTCGGGGACTATTAGTCCACCAAGAGAGGTATCGTCCCAGTGATAAAAACACTGACTACTGGGCTGACGATTTGCTGGGGGACTATTAGTCCACCAGTAGAGGTATCCACCCAGTGATAGAAACACTGACTACTGGGCTGACGATTCCCTCGGTGACTATTAGTCCACCAGCAGAGGTATCGACAGAGTGTTAGAAACACTGACTATTGAGCTGAATATTCCCTCGGGGACTGACAGTCCACCACCAGAGGTATCGACCTAGTGATAGAAACACTGACTACTGGGCTGACGATTCCCTCGGGGACTATTAGTCCACCAGCAGAGATATCGACCCAGTGATAGAAACACTGACTACTGGGCTGACGATTCCCTCTGGGACTATTAGTCCACCAGGAGAGGTATCTACCCAGTGATAGAAACACTGACTACTGGGCTGACGATTCCCGTGGGGACTATTAGTCCACCAGTAGAGGTATCGACCCAGTGATAGAAACACTGACTACTGGGCTGACGATTCCCTCGGGGAATATTAGTCCACCAGCAGAGGTATCGACCCAGTGATAGAAACATTGACTACTGGGATGACGATTCCCTTTGGGACTATTAGTCCACAGAAGAGGTATCGACCTAGTGATAGAAACACTGACTACTGAGTTGACGATTCCCTCGGGGAATATTAGTCCACCAGCAGATGTATCGATCCAGTGATAGAAACACTGACTATTGAGGTGACGATTCCCTTGGTGACTATTAGTCCACCAACAGAGGTATCGACCCAGTGATAGAAACAATGACTATTGAGCTGACGATTCCCTCGGGGACTATTAGTCCACCAGCAGAGGTATCGACCCAGTGATAGAAACACTGACTACTGGGTTGACGATTCCCTCGGGGACTAATATTCCTCCAGCAGAGGTGTCGACCCAGTGATAGTAATACTGACTACTGACCTGAAGATTCCCTCGGGGACTATTAGTCCACCAGGAGAGGTACCGACCCAGTGATAGAAACACTGACTACTGGGCTTATGATTCCCTCGGGGACTATTAGTCCATCAGCATAGATATCGACCCTCTGATAGAAACACTAACTACTGGGCTCACGAATCCCTCGGGGACTAATAGTCCACCAGCGGAGTTATCGACCCTGTGATAGAAACACTGACTACTAGGCTGACGATTCCCTCGGGGACTATTAGTCCACCAGGAGATGTACCGACCCAGTGATAGAAACACTGACTACTGGGTTGACGATTCCTTTGGGGACTATTAATCCACCAGTAGAGGAATCGACCGAGTGATAGAAATACTGACTACTTGGCTGACGATTTCCTCGGGGAATGTTAGTTCATAAGCAAAGGTATCGACCTACTGATAGAAACACTGACTACTGGGCTGACGATTCCCTTGGGGACTATTAGTCCAGCAGCAGAGGTATCGACCCAGTGATAGAAACACTGACTACTGGGATGACGATTCCCTCGGGGACTATTAGTCCACCAGCAGATGTATCGACCCAGTGATAGAAACACTGACTACTGGGCTGACGATTCTCTTGGGGACTATTAGTCCACCAGCAGAGGTATCGACCCAGTGATAGAAACATTGACTAATGGGCAGACGATTTCCTTGGGGACTATTAGTCCACCAGGAGAGGTATCGACCCAGTGATAGAAACACTGACTACTGGGATGACGATTCCCTTTGGGACTATTAGTCCACAGAAGAGGTATCGACCCAGTGATAGAAAAACTGTCTACTGAGCTGACGATTCCCTCGGGGACTATTAGTCCACCAGCAGATGTATCGATCCATTGATAGAAACACTGACTATTGAGGTGACGATTCCCTTGGGGAATATTAGTCCACCAACAGAGGTATCGGCCGAGTGATAGAAACACTGACTATTGAGCTGACGATTCCCTCGGGGACTATTAGTCCACCAGCAGAGGTATCGACCCAGTGATAGAAACACTGACAACTGGGCTTACGATTCCCTCGGGGACTATTAGTCCATCAGCATAGATTTCGACCCAGTGTTAGAAACACTAACTACTGGGCTCACGATTCCCTCGGGGAATAATAGTCCACCAGCAGAGTTATCGACCCAGTGATAGAAACACTGACTACTGGGCTGACGATTCCCTCGGGGACTAATATTCCTCCAGCAGAGGTGTCGACCCAGTGATAGTAATACTGACTACTGACCTGAAGATTCCCTCGGGGACTATTAGTCCACCAGGAGAGGTACCGACCCAGTGATAGAAACACTGACTACTGGACTTACGATTCCCTCGGGGACTATTAGTCCATCAGCATAGATATCGACCCAGTGATAGAAACACTAACTACTGGGCTCACGATTCCCTCGGGGACTAATAGTCCAACAGCAGAGTTATCGACCCAGTGATAGAAACACTGACAACTAGGCTGACGATTCCCTCGGGGACTATTAGTCCACCAGCAGATGTATCGACCCAGTGATAGAAACACTGACTAATGGGCAGACGATTCCCTTGGGGACTATTAGTCTACCAGGAGAGGTATCGACCGAGTGATAGAAACACTGACTACTGGGCTGACGATTCCGTCGGGGACTATTAGTCCACCAGCAGAGGTATCGACCAAGTGATAGCAACACTAACTACTGGGCTGACGATTCCCTCGGGGAATAATAGTCCACCAGCAGATGTATCGACCCAGTGATAGAAACACTGACTACTGGGCTGACGATTCTCTTGGGGACTATTAGTCCACCAGCAGAGGTATCGACCCAATGATAGAAACATTGACTAATGGGCAGACGATTCCCTTGGGGATTATTAGTCTACCAGGAGAGGTATCGACCGAGTGATAGAAACACTGACTACTGGGCTGACGATTCCGTCGGGGACTATTAGTCCACCAGCAGAGGTATCGACCAAGTAATAGCAACACTGACTACTGGGCTGACGATTCCCTCGGGGAATATTAGTCCACCAGCAGATGTATCGACCCAGTGATAGAAACACTGACTATTGGGCTGACGATTCTCTTGGGGACTATTAGTCCACCAGCAGAGGTATCGACCCAGTGATAGAAACATTGACTAATGGGCAGACGATTCCTTTGGGGACTATTAGTCCACCAGGAGAGGTATCGACCGAGTGATAGAAACACTGACTACTGGGCTGACGATTCCCTTGGGGACTAGTAATTCACCAGGAGAGGTATCAACCCAGTGATAGAAACAATTACTACTGGGCTGACGATTACCCCGGGGACTATTAGTCCACCAGGAGAGGTATCGACCCAGTGATAGAAATAAAAACGTAGGTATCTAATTCAGTGCGCACGATGCGTTTCTGTAATAACCTTCATCAGGTACGCTCAAAATGGATGGGTTATCAATTGTGTCCCTTTTTCGTGCAGATCGGCGTAATAGTGGTATAACCTTTATCCTCCTGTCAGTGTTTTAATATCATAAAGTGTTATTTTATTATACCAAGTCTTTACTGTGATAAAACAAAAACACAAAATAGGACACTGCATTTCGTATGTATACTTTTTTTATCGAAATTTGCAGTTTCTAAATCATGTAATTATTAAAACTAAAGTTATCCTCCCCAGGCATCAGTGATCTTATCCTATTTTAGCTATCATGTTTCGGCCCATTGGTTATCTTGGTCCAAAAGACTTTTTAATTATTTGGCTTTCATATATTTTGGCTTTGATGGTACCAGATGAAGGATATTCCAGAAACGAGTCGTGCGCACTAATTTAGATATCTACTTACCCATTACATGTACAAGGTTGTGAGATATGGTGTTTAACGCCACATTCAACAATATGTCAGTTATATCGTGGCTGTCAGTTTTTTTTTGGTAGAGGAAACTTGAGTACCCGGAGAGAAAACCGCCGACCTGCCGCAAGCCACTGACAAACTTTATCACATGATGCTGTATCGAGTACACCTCGCTTAATCATAAGTGGTGATATATACTGATTGCAAAGGTAGTTGTAAATCCAACAATCATACGATCACGACTACAACGACCCCCTACCTTTAGTGTCTTACATCTTGTGCCAACTAGATTTATTTATAATAATGATGATTTATTTTCAATATATATCCATGACTCCTTCTTTTTATAATTTTTCACATTGCAAAATGAGCTATTCTCTGAACCAAGACAAAAAACCGTCTCATCTTGTAAAAATATATTTTATTATACCGATATGTTGTTCGGCCAAACGTAGGTGTTAACATGCAAAATATTATATTAAAGGTTTGGGGTCATAAAACTAGATTAACTCCGCCACCTTTAATTGAAGTGTCTGTACCAAGCCAAGAAAGTGAGCAAACATGTATTTATGTGTTTGGGGTATATATATATGTATATTTTTTATCGTTTCTACGATCTTTCGATTGGATTTTGAAACCGTTCCGACAGTCCTGTATTTTTTTCTTTTTCATTATATTTATAGTAAACCAGATGATTAGTGTAGGCTGTATGAAAGGAATTTTACATTGTACTTACTCAAAGAACATAGACACTCACTGTTTAATATTTTACGGGCTGGACATTTTGGACCAGGTTCTCCTTTTAAGCCTTTGTTTCCTACTGAACCTATGCAAATAAATATACGATTATAACAGGAAGACAATGAGGCTGTCGTTACAGTACGTGAAATGTTCAACATTACCAAAATCACGTGTGTGTTAATGGTGTGTAAATGGGGAGTTGGTATCTGTATCCTACGAGTACGTTGTAAATACCAAAAACAGGCATAATGTGTTGGGAATGAGGAACGGCCGATGAAGAAAAGAAAAGAAGAATGATTAATTGTAATTATTTTATTGTTTGAATACAATATTATCAACGTCTTTACTTAGTTTCGTTTCGTTAATTAATGTTTACATATACCTAACAAAGCTACCAACTTCCGATGTAAACAAATAGTAAATAGTGTAACATAAACTGTGCATTGTGAATGGGTTATGTTAGATTTATGATGCTTAACGCCACTTTCAACAATATTTCTGCTTTATCATGGCAGTCAGTTTTCTTGGTGAAGAAAACCAGAGTACCCGGAGAAAACCACCGACCTGTAGTAAGTAACTACCAAACTGTATCACGTAATGTTGTATCGAGTACACCTGGCATGAGCGAGATTCTATCTCACAATTTTAGTGGTGATAGGCACTGATTGCATAGGTAGTTGTAAATCCAACTACCATACGATCAGGACCACGACTTAAAGTATTGGAAGAACTTTCAGCAGTCATTGCATTTTTTAACCAACCTTCATCAGAATAGATGCTTAAATCAAATTAAAGCAAACACGTTAATAAAGGTTACCTTTTAATCCTATTTGACCAGTATTTCCTGGTATACCATTTGAACCACGTACTCCTGTTAGACCAGTTGTTCCTTTTACGCCTGGCTCACCTTTCAATCCGGGAATTCCAGGATCTCCATTCTCACCCTTGACCCCGCTATTGCCTTTTGCACCAGGTAGACCTGGAACACCAGGTTGACCTACTTTTCCCGGTTCTCCCGGCGGCCCTCGTATTCCTTGGGGTCCAGATTCACTCCTTGCACCAGGCGAACCTAATTGGCATATTTCACCACTTTTACCAGGAAGTCCCTTTTCTCCGATTACCCCTGATGTGCCTATTAAATAAAGCCAAAATACATGAAAACCAAATCAGTAGTATATAAAACATATCTATCATTCGCTTTAACCTAATTAGACACTGATAATAAATATGATTCTTCTTATTATTCTAAACAAAACTCAAAGTTTTATCACAGGGTCATCGTCGGAAACCCACTACTAATTACGTTCCTCACTCCATTACCGTGGGTCGATTCGTACAAATTTCCTCCTTTTCATGAATATTCATCAGACAGAATTATACATTCAGATTAGCGCTTACGGAAATGGAACTCTTCAAAATTGGAGGTTAATATGGATAATCAATAATGAAATTTCAATTTGTATGTAAATAAACGTTCTTTCCATCAAGTAAATTGAAAACTGTTTCTTTCTGAAACTCTTTTAATTCCTTTAAACCAAACGTATTCATCAACAAGGAGGACATTTTTTTCAGTATTTACATTATACCGAACAAGTGATAATAGGTGCGTTCTGATTGGTTTAAATAACTGAAGATGATGGCCAAGAAACCAATGAAATAGACTCATGAATTGTGCATGAGGACGAGGACATTTGTACGAATCGACCCACGGTGATGGAGTGAGGAACGAAGTGTAATCAGCCGTGAGTTTCCGACGATGTCACAGGGTAAGCATTTAGCTATATTATCTACAAGTATATAATAAATTTATTGCTGACTTATATATATATATATATAGCAACCGCAGTTTTGAAGGTTGCGACAGACAATATCACTAGTAGTATCTATGTCGAGGTCTTCAAAAATTACTTTATTGTTTTTATCGATAATGTCATAGTGTGCTTGACGTCACACTGACCAATGACCGATCATTTTCCGTCAGTTTATTAATACAGACAATATCACACGGTGAGATACGATAAATCTCTATTATCTGAACAAAATGTCATCCTTCAAATCATGAAGCAGAAATGCCCCTAATCTAATTATTAGACATAGTTTCCATTGATATGACTTGTGTTAAACACTAACAATGGTAATTAGAATTTCACGCCGGTGTCTCGAGTAGAGCACAAATATCGTATTTCCCCGAAGCAACTTGCGTTCAGTTCTTTTTATTTATGGTATTCGACATAAAATATAGTGACATATTTTGAGGCTATAAAGAGCACAAGATCAAGGATTGTGTGCTATATTTCATAGGCAATGTGTATAATGTTGAACTGGGAGTGGGAATACGCGTAATTATTAACAGGAAGAGTGGGAAATATTGAATATGTAATATGCGTAACATTTTAACAGGGAATATAGGTAATATTGAATAGGGAGTATGCGTAATATTTAACAGGGAATATGGATAATATTGAATATGTAATATGCGTAATATTTAACAGGGAATATGGGTAATATTGAATAGGGAGTGCGCGTAATATTTAACAGGGAATATGGGTAATATTGAATAAGGAATATGCGTAATATTTAACAGGGAATATGGGTAATATTTAATAGGGAGTGTGCCTAATACTTAACGAGCAGTATGGTTAATATTTAATAGCGAGTATGCGTATTATTTAACAGGGACTGTGGGTTATATTCAACATAGAGTGTTCGTGATATTTAGCAGGGAGTGTGGATCATACTGAACAGGAGAAAGCGAAATATTTAACAGATAATTTGGGTGACATTGAACAAGGAGTTTGCGTAATACATTGTATCTTAAGAGTGTGAAAAATTCCATCATTCAATTAACTTCGTCATAGCAATATCCGGTGGCATTTGAATTATCATACTTAATAATCTGGTACCTGATAATAAATTGACCAGAAATATCTACCTGGGTCGCCCTTTAACCTTGGTTGTCCTTTGGTACCATATATTAAAATGACTAGACATATTTACCTTGATCACCCTTTAACCCTGGTTGTCCTTTGGTACCTACAACAAAGAACGTGTGTCATTATAATAAATAACAATGACAGTGTAATAAGTTTTAAGAAAGATTTAAATGCGATATGGTTTACTTTCTGTTTTTCTTCTCTTATCCCTAAATGCATTCGGCTATTATTCCTTTCTAAATAGAAATCTTCTGGTTTTCTTCCTTTCTATCCAAATCTCTTCTGTTTGTTTTCTCTTCTAACTGGAAGTCTTCTGCTATACTTGCTGTATGCTTTTGCAAAGAAACGACAAATACCAATTTGTACAGGTATCACGAATTATCTCCTTGTTGAATGGACATATGACGAAACTACTAGGAATGCTTTTTTGTTATTATTACTATCAACTGGATCTTCGGTTTCGGGCGAGCTTACAAGGGACCGTCGTGGTCGTGATCGTATGGTAGTTGGATTTACAACTGTTTATGTAATCAGTGTCTATCACCACTAAAATTGTGAGTTCGAATCCAGGTTAGGTGGTTTTCTCCGACCACTCCGGTTTTCTCCACCAATAAAATTGACCGCCACGATATAGCCAAACAATCAACATTGAGCGAGGTTCCTGTTCCTCAATCTCTAGTTTTTTTCTCCCTAGAATTTTGAGGACCATTGTTTATATTTTGTCTTTTGTCTATTATTTTGCAATTTGATACTTTTGTAGTCATACGGCATTCATATACAAATATACCTGTACTCTCAAGACAATATGTCCGGATATGGCGCTTTGACGGACAGACGGGCATATTAAGCGTAAACAAGTCCATTCAAAAGCTTCATATTCGACCTTTTATGACTAAAGTTCTAGTATTAATACAGATTCACATTCTTAAAAAATTTATAAATATGTCATAATGTTAGATAACATAAATTTAAGAATATCAATATAACAATGATATATTTAAGGAACAAACCTCTCACACAGAGGGAGTTGTTAGCCGAGCAGTGCTGTTCAAGAATTGTCTCCTTGTTGAATGAAAAAAACCTAAATTGCATACATTTTTGCATTATACAGATGTACTTTTAAAATTGATAAGATTTGGATACGCAGTGCCTATTTCTCAATCCTAGTTATATGTTTATGAACTAAATATGTAGAAAACAAAGGGAGCAAATTAAATATTATAATAAAATGAAAGAAAAAATAGACCAGACTGTCTGCCCAATTCCAAAATGGTAAAGAAGAAGCATAGTCAAATGATGTAGTCATGTAAGTGTTTTCTACACGAGAGTAAAATACCAACTCTCACATATAACAGGGAGAACTGAGTTATTAAAAATTTATACGATCATGTGTATTAGTGCTACAGTGCTACACGGTCATGTGTACTAGTGCTATACGGTTCATGTGTATTAGTGCTACACGGTCATGTGTATTAGTGCTATACGGTCATGTGTATTAGTGCTATACGGTCATGTGTATTAGTGCTATACGGTTATGTGTATTAGTGCTATACGGTCATGTGTATTAGTGCTATACGGTCATGTGTATTAATGCTATGCGGTCATGTGTATTAGTGCTACACGGTCATGTGTATTAATAGTGTTATACGGTCATGTGTATTAGTATTATACTGTCATGTGTATTAGTGCTATACGGTTATGTGTATTAGTGCTACACGGTCATGTGTACTAGTGCTATACGGTCATGTGTATTAGTGCTATACGGTCATGTGTATTAGTGTTATACGGTCATGTGTATTAGTGCTATACGTTATGTGTATTAGTGCTATACGGTCATGTGTATTAGTGCTATACGGTTATGTGTATTAGTGCTATACGGTCATGTGTATTAGTGTTATACGGTCATGTGTATTAGTGCTATACGGTCATGTGTATTAGTGTTATACGGTCATGTGTATTAGTGCTATACGGTTATGTGTATTAGTGCTATACGGTTATGTGTATTAGTGCTATACGGTCATGTGTATTAGTGCTATACGGTTATGTGTATTAGTGTTATACGGTCATGTGTATTAGTGTTATACGGTTATGTGTATTAGTGCTATACGGTCATGTGTATTAGTGCTATACGGTCATGTGTAAAAGTGTTATACGGTCATGTGTATTAGTGCTATACGGTTATGTGTATTAGTGCTATACGGTTATGCGTATTAGTGCTATACGGTCATGTGTATTAGTGTTATACGGTCATGTGTATTAGTGTTATACGGTCATGTGTATTAGTGTTATACGGTTATGTGTATTAGTGCTATACGGTCATGTGTATTAGTGTTATACGGTCATGTGTATTAGTGCTATACGGTCATGTGTATTAGCGCTACACGGTCATGTGTAATAGTGCTATCGATCTTCACTATGTTTCTACAATTTAGCGATTAGATTTTAGAACTGTTCCAACAGGGTGGTATATACTTTGTATTTTTCATTTTTTTTCAACATGTTCACTACTTATGATATCTTAACCTCTTCTCCGGTCCGTCATGGTTGTGATCATATGCTTGTTGGATTTACAACTGTTACGTGTACGGTGCGCTACTCTACTTTGTCCGTATCCGTTTTCACGGAGTTTCAGAAGCTATACACTTAAGCCCAAACTATTGAAAGTAAAATCCAAACTTTCCTGAATAACTGAAACAATTACATATGGTTTGGAAATTCAACAGTTACACAATATGTATCCCTAAAAACAATTCCAAGATCTTAAGCTTTACAACAAACTAATGTCCAGACCATCTAGAAACAATAAAACAGCAGCATTCAAACATATATTATAAAACAATTCATATAAGCACGAAAAGACAAAGCAAACACAAAACTCTGTCAAACCATGAAACACCTATGTTTCACAAATGCTGCTGAATATAAACAGCACAAACAATAGAACAATCAAGTTACCTATTCTGAGATGTTTCGACCATTCCATTAGGAAATTACAACTTCAGAACAACCTGGTAATTTCAATTGTCTATTATCCCGCGGCTATCCTAAACTATTAAATCTTCTACCGCTGCTCTTCTCTGCAAACTTTGCAGGTCGCTTTCACGATAAGAAATGACGAACCAAATACAAATTTATCACTCTTTACATACCCCTATTATGGGATTAGACCATTGTTCTTTCAAAGGGATGACAGCATGGACGAGTCCATATGAACTGTCAGTCATCGTTATCTTTCCCTTTGATGCTAAGAACTGCGCAATTTCTCTTATCAGCTGTCAATCATCGTTACCTGATTGAATGTATTTGAATACAGCGCAGTTACACAACCATAGTTACATAACGGTACGTTTTAAACAAATTAAACGCTACAAGAAAGTATTCTCACTAACTTTCGTTACACAACTACCTGTGCAAGGAGTCCATATCCCCACAATAGTTGTGTGTTCGAATCCCGCTCATGGCGAGGTGTACTCGATACACTTATGTGATAAAATGTGTCAGTGACTTGCTACATGTCGGTGGTTTTCTCTGGGTACTGCGGTTTCCTCCACCTATAAAACTGAGCACCACGCTATAGATGAAATATTGTTGATTGTGGCGTTAAACATCATCAACCATCAACCAACCTAAATTTAATTCAATATTATAATTTATGAAAATTGCGACAATCTGCCTTACACATGTAGGTATTATAATAATGTAACTATCATGAATATAACTTACTTGTAACATTAACAGTTGCTTAAACATGTTCACTAGTGATGGTGTTTCTCTCCTCTTGGTGTCCTGTAGGACTGTAGGGGGTCCACTAGTTTCACTCTCTAACAAAGCAACAACTTCATTTTCCTGTTAATATAATGGCTTTAAACCAACTAAACTAACCTGATATAACAATATAGCATTACAGATGTATATCTAAAAGATTGCTGCATATTGAAATAACAAATTTAATCAAGAAGGAATCCTCAATACGAAAAACAACGGCAGTATAAACTATTGTTATATTCCATATTTATTAAGATTAGTTTGACCATACCAAAGAGGTAATAAGAAGCCTTAAATATAAGAACAGACAATACCATGATCGACAGAAAAAAGGGGAAAATTACAAACAATAATCTACAAATCACTACGCAGAAAGCAAAAGATTGAGCAACTCAAATCTGTGGTGCTCCTAGCGGTAAGTAGTTCATTCTCCTTTAGTGGCACCCGTCGTGTTAATACTAAACGAAACGAACATCACGTGATAAGGAATCCTACCAAAAATTATGTTGATCGGCCAAAAACTAAAAGCGCTATTGCGTTAACGAAGATAGGTTAACATCCATACGCCCACCCAACCACCCACTCGCCCGCCCGCCCGCTGCCTTTCGCCAAAGAATAAGCCGACTGCAACTTCGTTGCAACTCGGCTAAAGATAAATGTATCTAATAAATCATGATACCCTCGGGAACTAATAGTTCTTCTGATTCAGAAGAGGTATCGCCCCAGTGATAGTAATAAAAACGTAGGGAACTAATAGTCTACCAGCAGAGATATTGACCCAGTGATAGGAATAAAAACATTGTCGACTAATTGTCTACCAGCCGAGGAATCCACCCAATGATAGGAATAAAAACGTAGGAAACTAATAGTCCACAAGCAGAGATATCGACCCAGTAATAGTAATAAAACGTAGGGAGCTTATAGCCCACCAGCAGAGATATTGACCCAGTGATAGGAATAAAAACATTGTCGACTAATTGTCTACCAGCCGAGGAATCCACCCAATGATAGGAATAAAAACGTAGGAAACTAATAGTCCACAAGCAGAGATATCGACCCAGTAATAGTAATAAAACGTAGGGAGCTAATAGCCCACCAGCAGTGATATCGACACAGTGATGGGAATAAAAACATAGGGGACTAATAGTCCACCAGCCGCGGAATCGATACGGTGATAGTAATAAAAACGTATGGGGCATACAGCCCACCAGCAGTGGTATCGACCTAGTGATAGAAATAAAAATGTAGTCAATTAATAGCTCACCAGCAGTGGTATCGACACAGTGATAGTAATAAAAACGTAGTCGAATAATAGTTTACCAGCCGAGGAATCGACCTATTGTTAGTTATAAAAACGTAGTTGACTAATTATAGCCTACCATCAGAGGTATCTACCCAGAAATTGTAATAAAAACCTAGTCCAGTAATAGCCCAGCAGCAGTGGCATCGACACAGTGATAGTAATAAAAGCGTAGTCGACTAATAGCCCACCAGCCGAGGAATCGACACAGTGATAGTAATAAAAACGCAGTCAACTAATAGCTCACCAGCCAAGGAATCGGTACAGTGTTAGCAATAAAAACTTAGTCAACTAGTAGTCTACCAGCCAAGGAATCAACCTATTGCTAGTAATAAAAACGTAGTCGACTAATTATAGCCTACCATCAGAGGTATCTACCCAGAAATTGTAATAAAAACCTAGTCCACTAATAGCCCACCAGCAGTGTTATCGACACAGTGATAGTAATAAAAACGTAAGTAACTAATGGTCCACCAGCCGAGGAATCGACACACCGATAATAATAAAAACGTAGTCAACTAATAGCCCACCAGCAGTGGTATCTACACAGTGATAGTAATAACTAGAGACTGTATAGCTCACCTGGGTATAATAACAACATCAGTCAATAAAACTTGATAACTTTGGTAAAAAAAATAACAAATGTAGCCCTCGTCATTGCAGACCCCTTCTACAGAAAAATGTTGGCAGGGGTTCGCCCTTTAATGTGAGTTATCAAAATTGCTGTAAAAAACATAATGTTAATGATTCTCAAAATTTTGCTTTTGCTACTTCACATTATGTAATAGAATTGCTTCCCTTTGATTATTTGAGTAACCAAAACAGTGAGTCAACAAAAAAAGTGTATTTCAAGAGGAATAACTCTTCGCACAGTTGTCACACATTTTCAACTGTGGGGAAATGTATGGTAGATCTTGACATGCTGAAAATTTTTGCAGTTTAAACTTTCCCTCTATCTCTACATGTAATAGTTTTTTAGATATAAGATGAAAGTATTAAAATTTAGAACATTTTGATGAAAAAAGGGCAATAACTCCAAGATAGGTAATCAGATTTACTGCAAAATTACAGAGTAGGTAGATCTTGATATACTGAAGAAAAAAAAACAAAAAAACAAAGGGCAATAATTCCAAAATGAGTAATCAAATTTACTTCACAATTGCATGGTAAGTAGATCTTGACATGCTGAACATGTTTGCAGTTTAAACTTAACATCTATCTCTTATAGTTTTTGAAATAAAGGGCGAAAACTATTAAAATTTTAGAAAAAGGGCAACAACTCCAGAATGGGTAATGAGATTTACTTAAATATTGCAGGGTATGTAGATCTTGACATGCTGCACATTTTTGCAATTTAAACTTAACATCTATCTCTTATAGTTATTGAAATATAAGACGAAAAGTGTTAAAAAAAAAAAAAATTTGATGCAAAAAGGGCAATAACTCCAAGATGGGTAATCAGATTTACTTCAAAATTGCAGTGTAGGTAGATCTTGCTGTGCTAATCATTTTTATCCCATGTCAGATTTTTGATATTATTAACGTTTTTTTTTAGTTATTACCTAAAACCTGCAATATTACCATATGTTCTATTTTTAGTAACAGCTGCCATGTTGGTTGGTGCACGGCATCATCGGACACAATTTGGAAACTAGACACCCTAGTGAGGATTTAGACCAAGTTTGGTTTCAAATGGTCAAGTACTTTCAGAGGAGAAGATTTCTTAAAAAGTTTACGACGGACGCCTAGTGATGACAATAGCTCACCTGACCCAAAAGGTCAGGTGAGCTAAAAACGTAGTCAACTAATAGCTCACCAGCAGTGGTATAGACACAGTAATGGTAATAAAAACGTAGTCGAATAATAGTTTACAAGCCGAGGAATCGACCTATTGCTAGTTATAAAAACGTAGTCGACTAATTATAGCCTACCATCAGTGGTATCTACCCAGAAATTGTAATAAAAACCTATTCCACTAATAGCCCACTAGCAGTGTTATTGACCTAGTGATAGTAATAAAAACGTTTTATCGATCATTTACACACTTTCGGCTAGTGACGTCACTCCTTGGACAACACGAGATATAAATCAACGACATGAGTATCAAGCAAGGAAAATTTATGAATTTTAGCCAATATAATGCCGCGCGGAGACATAGGTGGTAAGAAACGAAGGACTGGGATCAGATGTGTGGCAGCACGATGTGGAAATACAAATGCAGACAGGGTTTCTTTGCATACATTACCCAGAAACCCTTCACTTCATAAGCAGTGGAGTGATTTTGTGCGAGTGAAAAGAGCAGACTGGGATGGACCAACAGAATATTCTGCCATCTGTTTGACCCATTTCAAACCAGAATGTATCCGCTTTCGTCACAGATTCGAAATGAAACAGACGGGGAAAACCCCAAGAATGTGAACCTGAATGACGACGCAGTGTCAACTGTCCATTCAACTGCTCAACGAGAGGCATAGACCGAATTATTCTGTCGTTTAGAAAGCCCTTTCTATCATTCTATATTTATCTTTTACTTATCTGATTTTTATGTTTATTTTTATTTTTTTATGCAACATAGAAATAAACATAAAAAGTCAGATAAGTAAATGATAAATATAGAATGATAGAAAGGGCATTTTAAACGACAGAATAATTTGGTCTAGTAGAGGCAGAGACAACACAAACGGCAACACCCAAAGCTCAACGCAAAAGCCGACTAGAAATGCTTTTACCCTCAGAGAGCCCAATGAGCCAGGCTTCTCCTTCTGATAAAATTAGACGAGGATATGCCAAGAGAGAAGCAGCTAGGGTAAGTGTGAAATGAAAAAAGGGGGGGCACTTTATTTTCATGTTTAGATTACTGCCTCTCCATACTTCAGAAAAGGTATTATTCCTTTGGAAATATACATTTCAAGAACAAAAATAGCACAGTATCCCCATTTAAAAATCCAAATAACAAAATCATAGAAGTACATGTATTATTACAATACAATAAACATAGAATATTGACCTTTATGGAGTCAAAACAAGCCTGTATTGGTATTTTATAAATATCTCAGTTAGCCTTTATATTGCATCCTCTGTAGTTTTTCTCAAAGTTTATGAATGAATGATTGAATGACTATTTTTTCATATATGTTGACATAACTGTGCTGAAGAGACATAAATTGCTCACATGGCCAAGTGTGGTAAATAATTTGAATATGTCAATACTACTCAATCTTATATTTATATTTGATATGCTATAAGTGTATCATATCAGACCCAAGATACATTTGGTACAAAATAGCACCTTGTTGAAATAAATTAAGAAAAAAAAATATTTGTAGATTACTGCCACTACAGTGAAGCCACCGAGTGATCAGACAGATGAGCCCATTAATGACAAACAGGTAGAAGAAATGGAACTAGATGCAGGTTACCAAGAGGTAGAGTAGTACATCATATATTACTGTTGTGCCATCAAGATTCACCCCATATTTCCCTATATGTTCATACAAACTGCACAATTATGTCAGTGTAATTGCATCACTCTTCAAATTATGTTGTTGTTTTTTTTGTTCCCGATATATTGTTTTGATTTGGGGTGAAATTGTAATTAAAATTTAAAATAGAACTACCGTAAAACCTTGTAATAATGTCCCGTGTTTTTTGTTTTGTTTTTTGCCACCTCGCATACCACCATATATTTTGTAAGTCCCCTTTTCCCTTTTAATTCCATTATATATTTTCCTTGACCTATTGCCAAATCAAAATATAATACAACAATTTTGTTGGATAATGACGGTGATATAATACGATTTTACTGTACCTAGTAAGAACTCAATTCTAATACACCTGAAAGTGTAATTTGATAAAATATCTTGTTAATTACTGTCATGAACATAATGTGTGTGTATAGTTTCCATAGGTATAATTTATTAGATTTCCATTCTATAAAGGTATATCTTTATTTTTTTCTGACAATATTAAATTTGTATTTACCAATGCTGAAATATAAAATAACCTGTTCTGTATAGTAGTGAAGCATCTTTTTGTTGTGATAGAGACAAAACAGGGAAATTCTCATCATTGTTTCTGTGTACAGTTTTTTTTAACTGGCAGATAATTGACAACATACAATTTATATATTTATAGTGGCCTTAGCTTTAGGTAAAAAAAATGTGAAATAAACACATTATTAGTGGATTTAAATAATCTGATCAATAATACAAACTTTTTTCTTATATTTGTTGGCATTCAGACAGACGAATCATCAATGCGACCAATCATGAAAGGTGCATATCAACTGGTTAGAACAAATACTCTTGATACTACAACTTTTGTTGGTGGAGTTCCAAGGGCAACAAAAAGTAGCAGTGAAGGTCCATTTTCATCACCCATGAAAGATGACGTAAAAGAAGATCCAACCTATGACCCAAATTCTCCTTTTTCATCAGATGATGAAAAGTGCGAACATGAAGATGCTAATTTAAATGAACAAGAGATGTATGAATAAATCTTTGTAACAATTATTGATATCAGGTACCTGCACAAAAGTTTGAAGGCCCAGAAGGGCCCCATGCGAGGTCGCAGGTTACTTTAAAAAACAAAGAGGTTGCGATTATGTCCCAGTGTTGTTTTTTATACTCGGGTCTGTTTGATTGGTTTCCTTTTAATAGTATTCCATTGCCGCATTCTGCTTTAATGCTACATTTTTTGTTGCATGTCTTCATGTGAAAACTTTTATAGAAATAATGTAATAATAATGCTTATCATATTGTATATTGTATGTATATGGAGAAGACAATATTAAGTTGAAGGGGCCCGAGTGGCTCAATGAGTTAGGTCGCTGGATCTAGCAACTCATACAAGCCTATCACCAATACGGCGTGGGTTCGCGCCCGGCTTTGTAAATTACAAAAAAGGGTGCACTCGACTCGCAACCGCAAGTGATAAAGTTTACCAGTTGCTTGTCCATGGTCGGTGGTTCTCCCCGGGTACTCCGCTTCCTCCACCACTAAAACTGGTCGCCATGATATAGCTGAAATATTGTTGAAAATGGCCCGTTAAAGACCAAAGATCAATCAAATAAAAAAATCATGAAAAACTTGTGTCTGATCCTTTTGTCATTATTTAGACAATAAAATATGTTTAAATAAAAAAGATTAAGGTCGATTTTGATGTATAGTTTTGTGAGGTTGCAGGTCGTGTTTAAAGCAAAGGTCGTTTTTAACACCCATCAGGTCGGAAGTCGCACATCAAAACGCGTAAGGT
>MJUT01047825.1:360081-386366 GCA_002080005.1 Gigantidas platifrons | reverse complement strand
ATCTAATATGAAACAGGCACGGCCATGAATGCTCGCGAATCTGAAAATTATCTGCCAATTTCACGCTCATCCAGTGTCGAGATTTTTGGACCAAGATATATCGTGGACGACTTTTTTTTAGGGCCGAATCGAGTCTCATTCAATCGAAATGTCGTTCCTTACGAAATCTCAAAAGTTAACATCCGCGTAGAAACAAAAATTATTGTCAGTATGTCAGAAGAGATTTAATAAATTAAAAAATATCAATATAACAAGCTAACAAAATGACTTTTATTACACATGGATTCGGGTTTCAGTGGTATCGGACGTACGAGAGAGGGTACGAGACTTAGGATCACCTTTGCGCTTTATGTTAAGAAGACCTTCATTAACTGAGTGTGTTAGTGTGTTACATGGAACGTATTTACAATGTGCAGAATATTTTTTTATCCATCAGTATGTGCAGCCATATTTGTCAAAAAATCCTAAGTACACATTTTCTACCATAAAGAGCTCCCTGACGCTCTCATATTAAAACGTTATCTTTAAAGATTACAAATTTCATTGGTACAAAAATGTACGGCCCTTTAAAAAAGATCTCGATCAAAGAACGACAATTTCCATACGGATTGTGTCAGGTGACAACACGGAAGCGTCTGTAGTTCAATTAAACGAATGTGTAGACAATGTCACCTAAATGTAACTGAAGACGAGGAATACTTCTTCTTTCATCGCCAAAAAAAAAAAAAATACCAAACCGAATTATTAAGAAAGGAATGTTAACCCAGATTGAAAATTTATACACAAAATCTCGAATATTTTTATCTTCTTCGTGTCTTATGCAACCTTCTGCCCCTTTCATTCAAAAGCACTGAGGAGAGTGGACTCAATATAACTGCATACTTATTGTGTTTGTTTTAATGTATGATTGATTTGTATAATCATGTTTGTTTATATCCATGTTTGTATGTTTGTTTTATGCCGTCAACCCTATAAGGGTATAAATAATACAGTTATAATATAAAAACTATATAGAAACGAGAGAAAGATAGGACAAACTGGATAACAACTTTTGACTGCCATTGTAAAAGTATGGAGATTTGGTTAAGGACGAACAATTTAGTTTTTCGTAAAGGTTAAAGGCATACAAGCTGTCGGAATTGATTTTTTTAGCTCACCTGACCCAAATGTGAGCTATTGTCACCACAGAGCGTCCGTCGTCTATTGTATGTCGCCCGTCGTCCGTCCATCCGTTAACTCTTCACATTTTAATCAACCCCACTGAAGCCACTGGGCCAATTTGAACAAAACTTTGGTGGAATGGTCCTTTGGTGGTCCCCATTCAGAATTGTGTCCGATGACTCCGACCACTAACCAAGATGTCCGCCGTTACTAAAAATAGAAAATTCAACAAAAAATCAAATACAAATCTTCTCTAAAACTACTTGGCCATTTAGGACTGAAATTGGTGGAATGGTCCTTAGGTGGTCCCCTTTCAGAATTGTGTTCAACGACCCTGGCCGTCAACCAAGATGGCCGCTGTTACTAAAAATAGAAAATTCAGCAAAAAATGAATTAAAAAATCTTCTCATCTGAAACTGCTTGGCCAATCTGGACCAAACCTTGGTGGAATGGTCCTTATGTAGTCACCTTTCAAAATTGAATCCGACTACATTGGCCCCCCAACAAAGATGTCAAAAAATTGTCCATTGCTGCTTTATTATAAATCAAAATGAGCTCAAATTTTAACTGCAGCTACATGACAATGAGTAGTTTAACATTTATTCCGGGTTTTTCAGTGAAATTTTTCTTTCAGCCGATTTATACCGATTATGCAAATTAGGCATATTTTGATAAAATATCACATTTAATTTTTTTCCTCTGAAACCGCTGAACCAAATTAAACCAAACCTGGCAGGGATGGTCCCTAGGGGTCCCTTTCAAAAATGTGTTCGACAGCTCCACCCTCTATTTAAGATGGCTGCTGTTACTTAAAATAGAAATTTCTTCAATTGTCCATTGCTGCTTTAGTATAAGTCAAAATGAGTTCAAATTATAAGTGTAGCTACATGGAAATGAGTAGTTTAACATATATTCCGGGTTCTTCTGCGAAATATTTCTTTTAGCCAATTTATACCGATTATGCAAATTAGTCATATTTTGTGTAAAAGATCACATTTAAATCTTCTCTTCTGAAGCCGCTGAACCAAATTAAATCAAATTTGGTTGGGATGGTCCTTGTATATGTCCCTTTCAAAATTATGTCTGACAGCCCTGCCCTCCATTCAAGATGGCTGCTGATACTAAAAATAGAAATTCTTTCAATTGTCCATTGCTGCTTTATTTTAAATAAAAATGAGCTCAAATTTTAACTGCAGCTACATTGTAGTGAGTAGTTTTATAAAAATCCGAGTTGTTCTGTGGAATTTTTCGTTCAGCCGATTTATACAGATTATACAAATTTACAAATTAGGTATATCTTGATAAAAGATCACATTTAAATCTTCTTCTCTGAAACCACTGAACCAAACTAAACAAAATTTGGCTGGGATAATCCTTGGGTAGTCCTATTTCAAAATTGTGTCCGGCAGCTCCGCCCTCCATTCAAGATGACTGTTGTTATTAAAAATAGAAATTTCTTCAATTGTCCATTGCTGCTTTATTATAAATCAAAATGACCTCAAATTTTAACTGCAGCTACATGGCAAAGAGTAGCTTAACATATATTCCGGATTTTTTTGTAAAAATTTCTTTCAACCGATTTATACCGATTATACAAATTAGACATACTTTGATAAAATATCACATTTAAATCTTCTCCTCTGATACCGCTGAACCAAATTAAAGCAAATTTGGCCGGGATTGGCCTTGGGTGTTCCCCTTTCAATATTGTGTCCGACAGCTCCGCCCTTTATTCAAAATGGCTGCTGTTACTAAAAATAGATATTTCTTTTGTTGTCAATTTCTGCTTTATTACAAATCTAAATGAACCCAAATCTAAACTGCAGCTACATGGCAATGAGTAGTTTAACATATATTCTGTTTTTTTCTGTGATATTTTTTCAGCCAGTTTATTCCGTTTAGGAATATTATGAGATAAAAATCACAGCAACATCTTTTGCTAAGACATTTGAGTTGAAATGATCTTTGGGTGGTCCACTTTCAAAATTATGTTGAACACCCCCATATTCTATCAACTTTAAATGAAAACCAGGTGAGCGATTACAGGCTCCTGGGAGCCTCTAGTTTTGCTAAGATTAAAAGTTATTAATATTCGATGTTTTATACTAATCAAATGTTCTGAACAAAGCTGTCTGAGGACAAAGACATATCCTAGGATGGTCTTAGGATATATCTTAGTCCTAAGTCGGGTCAATGAAAGTGTCTCAAGTTAAGATATCTCCTAAATATTGTCCTAAAGTTAGGACAATCATAAAGGTGTCCTAAGACTATCCTAGGATAGTTCTAAGTTAGCTTGCTGAATAAAATACTTTTGTGACGTTCAACTTCATTCAAAAGCGTTTGTAGTTCGGACTCAGTAAAATTCGGATTTCGTTTCCTACTCATAATGACGATATACAGTACCGCTGGCAAAAACGATTTGTAATAAAATGAATGTACATGTACGTCGGCTTTATTTATAATATAAAATGCACGAGATTGTCCTTTAACCCTATGCATGAACAACTGTGTGACACGGTAACACTTTAAATTGAATATATTTCACTTACTTGTAATGTCTGTGCATACGTTATTTTGACAACTACATGTACTATTGTACATTGTTGAAAAGTTTTTAATACTGTAAATTCGGAAAATATTGCGTTCATTTATTATTGCGATGTTCGAAAATTTTCACAGATTGCAATTTTTATTATTGAAGTACTCTAGTACAAATGGATACATATGATTCTGAAATACGAGGTATATTATTGCGATTCACTTCAGTCGCATCTTTCGCAATAATTTCTGAATTTACAGTAGTTTAAATGAAATATTAGAAATACAAAAAGTTATCTTTCAACTTTTATGATAATTATTTTTTAAAGTCATATTTTATTTATTTAAATTAATTTTATGTACATTATGTACATGTATTTTTTGTTTAGAAGATATCGCCAAATATTAAATAAATTGACTGTAAATTTCATCTACATGTATATATTGCTTTCTTTATTATGTTAGGACAATCATAAGACCATCCTATTTAAGATAGTCCTAAGATAGCTTTGTTTTACAGTCTTAGATATGTCCTAGGATATTCCTAAGATTATCCTAAATTATGTGCTAAGATATGTCTTAGGACAAATCTTAGGATAGTTTCATTGACACGGTCCAAGGTTTAAAAAATATGTTATAATGTCGTAATTAGTGAAAAGAATTCGAATGTCTGTCGGTGGAATCGCCATTAACACACCTAATTTTTCTGAAGTTTGCCGAATACTGATAACTGCTATAAATAATCAGGAAGCATGTTCTTCTGTATGTTGCATGTACATTGAATTAGTATAATTTAAGAAATATATCTATGAAATTTGATCCCGGGGTAATCAATTAATATTATATGATGGTATTTAGTAAGAATGACACTTAAAATCGTAAATACGTGATGAAATTAATAAAAACAAACCCAAACTCTGCAAAGGGGCCAGATAAAGGGAGAATTGTAAACAAATTGTATTGCATATTATTGACAACACTTGAGTTGTCTTGATTATATTTTTTTTTCGAAAAAAAAACAGACATGAAGTTCAATATTTTAGTCTCTAATTTAAAAGACATATCACCTAGCATTTTTTCCTGAAAAAAAAAAAGAATATATAAAAAAAACTACGATGCAATTCTACTGTCAAAATACGATTCGGCCGAAAAAAGATACTAAATCATCCTTACGTGTTGAAAAATAGACTAGGTCGGTATAACATCTTTATTTAATTTTTACACAAAGCTTGTTGAATCCTCCTTATTGTGTCGTTTTCGTGTAGTATCCGTCAATGTGTTGGTTTGTGTCATGTGCTTTTCCTTCAACAAACAATTTCGCACATGCGCAAACGCTTTACCGAATGAGTTCACTGTGTAGGTCGTATGAATGTATGAATATTGCGCGGGTAAACATTGGAGTCTTGACTGGATGGAAGAAAATCAAGCAGCGACGTATTTCCTTCGTTCTATGTATGATATTATGAAAAATTTCAACTGCAATTAGTATAAAACATCGAATATTGGCAACTTTTAATAAAAACAAATTCAATTATGACAGCCTGTATGCCTGTAAGTGCTTTTTGGAATCTTTTAAAGATATTTTAAGTGTACAGGGAGCTTCTAATACACAAAGTTCGGAGTTCAGAAAGTTAAAGTCGGTAGGTAATAAACAATGAAACAAAAGCTCTTAATTACCAACTGATGCCTATGAGAATAAACAAGTGTCTTTTGAATTTTTATTATACAGATAAGAAGAATACATAGAAAAGGTTTATATTGTAGATACTCACCCGAACGTTTTAATGCATTGATTTAATTTGATATATTGTTTTTAACTCCACTTTCAGCAATATTTCAAATATATCACGGCGACCAGTTTTAGTCGTGGAAGAGGCCGGAGTACTCGGAGAGAACCACCGATCATGGGCAAGAAACTGGTGAACTTTATCAGTTGCGGCTGCGAGCCGAGTGTACTCTTTTTGCAATTTACAAAGCCAGGCGCGAACCCACGCCGTATTGGTGATAGACTTGTATGAGTTGTTTGGTAATCCAACTATCTAACTCATTGAGCCATCCGGGCCTCTTATGAGATGCAACTTGGCGTTTAATAAACATAAACAGATCTCGATCAAAGAACTGCGGATTGTGTAAGGTGGCAACATGGATGTGTCTGTAGTTCAAAAACAGTAGACTTTAATGGACTTTTTAATGTTGTGAGAAAAATACAAAGTATTATCAATCTATTGTTGTGTAAAGCAGAATTAAATGTCGCTTTATTGTATAATTTCAATACAATTTTATGAACTAACAATTTGAGAAAACACAAAACTGAAGTTATTTCTTCCGAAACACAATACAATGATCATATTACTTTTTTTGACATATTATATAAACCTACAAATGTAACAATGGACAAAGGTAAATCGGAAGCTTCCAATGTTCCCTATTTATTTTATATAAAGCTACATGTTTTTTTCTTCAAAAAATTAAGAACTACTATAAACTACAGAATTTTCAGCTTTTATTGCTAATATATAATTACAGCCTTTTGATGAGGTTCATACGTGTTTGTATCGATACGATGAAAGTATATTGAAAGAGGACGAAGTCCGAGGAAAAATCATATTACAGGTACTTAAAAGTTGTGATTTTTTAGACGGAAACATTGAGGCTTTGGTGAGTTTTTCAAGACTGTTTCACAGCGGGTTCACATAAATTTGATCTTTACAGACAATGTGCCTATCTGGTGTTTATCAGGCAAGTTCAGTATGTTAACAACAACAGCCAAATATTACTGAAAATACTGAAAAAGCATCATCCCAATCGATTTCAAAGGTCTTTAATTCGGCGTTACAATTTCTTACCGTTCGTAAGGAGATTGTTTTTATAAAAATTTACATACGGGACGAATAAAGTAAAAAATAAGTCACCACCCTTTTTATTGAAGTGCCTGTACCAGCCAGTAATCTGAGCGTTAATATATATAAATATATATACGTTAGGGGTATAGAATTTGTCTCGTGTCTATTGTAATTAGATTTTGGAACTGTTCAGAAAGCGTGGTATTTTCCCTTCATTTTTCTCGTATACCTTATTGTAAAGTAAAGGTAGTGATTGTAGAATAGACATAGACAAATGGTAGCTATGAAGATCGATAAATACCATATCGTTGTCTCTCAGTGAATTAGTTCGTTGATATTGTATATCAACATAATAAATTAAATTATATACATACTGGCGCTTTGCCAATAACCAAACTTGACAAAAATCAATGCAATATAAATCAAGTTTTGACATAACTAATATATAATACCAATTTGCTACCAAGGAACAGTCTTTCATAATACAATAAAATACCAACAGGTTGTAAATCCTTCCTTTGAATAATTTTGAATGATATGATAAAAAATATGGAAAATTTAGTTTTAAAACGTAATAGGGTTGAGTAATATTATAAAAATAGAATAATGTAATGCATTAAAAAATGATCAGATATGGTACTTCGTCGTTATATCGGATGAATTTTAATCGAAAATGTAGATGTCTTATCTATTTCGTACGACAAATTTCTGGAATAGCATTCATTAAGTACCTCAATGTCCCAACATTGGAAAAACAAATACTGTGGATACGTAAATTCGTGGATCGCTGTTTCAAAAAATAAAAAAAGTTTAACATACGTAAATTCGTGGATGCTGTTCCACAGATAATAAAAAAAGTTTAAAATTCGTTCAAAATGTGTGCGTAAGTCGTCAAAATCCCAGTTTCCTAATTCTTCATTAAAGTGTTCATTTCAAACTTTGATTACAAGCGTGAACGCAATTTACTAATTATTTGTTCGTTTGTTTTACTATTTAAAATTGTCTTGTCGGAATTTTGATAGGGTATTTTAATCCCTTCGATGTACAAATGATTGAAATCAATTAGGACACATTTTACAGTCATTAGAAAATGATCAATAGTGTGAAAGCACGCTTACTATGTTTGCAGCCCAAGCTGATACTCAATTGTCCCAAGCCATAATACAATAGTAAAATTTACTCAACTCGCGTTTTTGTTATAAATACTTAGGGGAAACGTTACGCGTGCTATTGGTGATACTTTGACTAAATAGAACATGAAATAAGTAAAACGATTGTAGATTTTATTTAGATTGATGGATTTTTATCTCCGATACATGCTTGTATAGGGAATTATACGAATAATTGTTTTATTATATTAGATTAGGTTTATTTTTGCTTTTGAAAACGAATTTATTGGAAGAACGCACAATTTTCTCATGTAACGCGTTATAAAATATCCGTATGTCTTTTACATTTTTCTCAGTAAAAAGCTAAAAATACGTTTTTCGGACCATTTTTTTTGAGGGACCGGAAGCAGAGTCAGCGTGCTTTATGACCCCAATAACTATTTCTGATTAAAACAATGCTTGATGGAAAAAAATCGGTAAGTTCATGGAAAAAAAGAACGTAACGCTGAAGGAAAAACATCTGCATGCCAAATAACAAGCTTTATTTCAGCTATGTTTTACAAAATTTTCACAAAAAAAGTATACATATCAAATGCTATTATCTTCAAAAACGATAAAGTCTTTTCAAAAATGATTTTTTTAGAGCAAGTTAAAAAATATTCATAAAGAAGTAAGGTCAACAAAATGTCCAGTTGCAACTTGACGTAAAAAAACACGAAGTATAAAACTTTACACATTCGAAACTATATATTTTTCGCTCATAATTTTCGTGCTAAATTCAAATAACAAAAATGTTCATTTTCAGTGGCAGAGAATGAATTTAACAAACTTGATTTCGGATAAAAATTACGATTTCTACGTAAAATTGTAGAAGGTTACCCAATTTGTCCAGTACACGTTTTTTCTTATCGACGGCAAAATAACGTCGCGCTACTTCTCTATTTTTCTATAGTTTTCTATTAAAATTAAAACAAATAAACAACAACTAAAAAAAAGCGAAGCCAAAAAAAAACAACCGATATCAAAACTTGAAAACCAACAAACAAAAGAGCGAAAACAAAATACAAAAATATACCAAACCTGAAAAAATAATGATGTGTTTCCGCTTACTCGAGCGACCCTAATTAAAAATGAATTCATGACCTTAATTTGTGTGTGTGTCATTTTTGAACAAGCATTGCAAAAAAGAATGTGTGCATTGTAGAAACTATAATTATATAATAGTTAAAAAAAAATCGCGAAATATAATTGATTTATATGAAAACTAAAAATTGTGAACTGAATTATTTTAATTATAATTTCACTAGATTATACATAAGATATTACGAGAAATTTTCAAGAATACAACGTATACAATCAATCAATAAACAAACAGAATATGGTAATCTCGTTTTAGAGCAAGATATACTTTCAAAGAAAAAATGATAAAGTACAGTCACATAACATAAACAATAAATAAATACTAAAAGGGAATTACAAACGAAATAAATAAGCAAACAAACAAAAATTGAAATAAACACCAAAAGGAAAACACCAACAACACAAATATATACAAGCAAGCCAAAATAAAATAAAAATCAATGAAAACAAAAAATGAAATTCCGAAATGAAGAACAATACATCAAACACACCCACACCACCTCCATCCTAACCAAACCCACGATATGCAAACACAAATAAGGAAGAAAGAAAAATGAAAAAGAAGACGCGAAACGTTCTTTTCAACGTTAATTATGTGTAACGTCAAGTGTCACCAACATCGCGCCTAACGTCGGGAGCCTATTTCCTTAATAACCAAACAAATGTCGCTTCAACAGTGGTTTAAAGTCCGTTATTATATAGATAGGTGTGAATTATGGGGATTTATCCGTGAAATAAATTCCGGTATTTCACATGTGAAATATCAGTTTTTTCCCGCTGGAACTACTTTTGCAAAACTATAAGTGTGGTGGTTACGTCCCTTGTTGTGCAACGGTGAATTTACACATACGATTGTAAGCTGAAAAAATTCCGCGAAATGTTATTGATGACTTTGGCACACAACCAAGATGACGTCATTGAAGTCATATGAAGACTTCCAGTTTGAAACGTAAAGATTAGACGCTATTTGGCTTCGTATACGCTTCAGTTGTGATTTAATTTAACTAAAATAAGCTTTCAAGGTAAGCAATTTAATTATTTTTGTACATTGTTGTAAATATGAAAAATAGGATTTCACATTTTCAAGATGGCAGATCCTTCCAACTGAACCCTGTAGTATCATTGCTCGTAGATTCACACGCGTGCAATCAAATATACAAATAAAAAAATAATATATAAGAAATTTTGAAAGTCTATATAATAAACAGTATAACTAAATCATACATTTTGAATATCAAAATAAGACCACTCGTGACCGAATACGCATTAACGATTAAACTCGTGGACGGAACAAGTTCCGCCCACTCGTTTAATCCTTATGCGTACTTCGGTCACTCGTGGTCTTATTTTGATATTCAAAATCTACGATTAGTTATACTATATGTAGTATAAAGGTTAAAGCTCCAGCCACGCCAGGCTTGCCCGATCCACCGAACTGCAGTGACCAACGTGATGTACCCAGGAAGCCAACGACGGTGTTGACACCATGCTCTCTGCTATTCCATCTACTCCTACTAGAAAACGCAAACGGGGAGACTACAACTACTACGATGATGAGACCCGTGCCAAAATCGCCAGATATTTTAAATTTAAAGGTCTATGTTTCTTTTCACTTACAACTTTGATAAACGTTTTCTGAAATCAAAATGTTTAATTTTTGTTTTAAAATTTTAAGATGTATATCCGAAAATGTTACCAAAGATGTTTAGTAAAATTTTATTTCGATAAAATGTCGTTTTTGTCCAGAATAAAGATACAAACATGCTTAAAGGACAATTCATCGAAATATTATTTGAAAAGCAATTTGTGTCATCCCAGCTCCCTTTAAAAATTGTTTAGTAAAATTTATATTTGATAAAATGCCGTTTTTGTCCAGAATAAAGAAACAAATATGCTTAGGCGACAACTTATCGAAATATTATTTGAAAAACAATTTATGTCCACCCAGCTCCCTTTAAAAATTGCTTAGTAGAATCTTATTTTGATAAAATGTCGTTTTTGTCCAGAATACAGAAACAAACATGCTTAGACGACAATTTGTCGAAACATTTGTTAAGTAATAGTTTATTGCAATAACGTGTCGTTTTCCCTGATTTCTTTTTAGTGGATAAAATTTGATACAGCTTAATGTCAAAACGCGTGTCCGTATTACAGATACATATGTTGTTGGTCAAAGGTGTGAAATTTTAATTTATAATCTCCTGTCACACACAAACTTACCCACGGGCAAAGTACCTTATCATTAATCCGTTTATCTCCTTTAATCAATAATAATTAAAATATAAACACATTTTGTCAAATTATTAATTACCAACATGCCATGCACTTCGTAAATCAACACTATACTAGAACTACAAAACATAACCGGAAGTAAACAGACGCCTTCAAAATCACATTTTACAATACAAAAAATTCTAAATGCAAGAGTTTTATTATTTTTAAGAACATTTTCTTCAAAATAGTTATTTTTTAATGCAAGTTACTATATACTCACACCTGAAAATGTACAGTATTGCACCTATCACAACGAAATAAGACATTCGAAAATGCCAAAATAATTAAAATTCAACTGTTGCGATTATTCTTCGTTGAATTCTTAAATTCGTGAATTGCTGTGACCCATGAAATCTACGAAAATTGGTATCCCACGAATAAAAATGAATCCACAGTACTTTAAATGTCTTTGAAGCCAAGAAAACCCTGTGGTATCTTCAAACTTTTCTAACACGGACCACAGTTTGTGTGTTTGATGGTGTTTAATGCCACTTACAACAATATGTCAGTTATATTTTGGCGGTCAGTTTTATTGGTAGAGGAAACCGGAAAACCACCGAACTGTCGCAAGTCACTGACAAATGTATCACATAATGTTGTACATCCTGCCCTGATCGAGATTCGAACTCCAACTTCTTTCGCAGACCACAGTTTTATATATAGAATACCTACAGTTGTGAATGAAGTAACATGCATTATCACTAGAACAGCACTGCACCCGATTCAACGAGCTTTCATACTATTGATATTATTATTCGAGTCAAATATAACGCTGTTGTTTTATTGGTAACTTCAGGCTTGACGTCAAGCTAACCAATAATTTTCAGTATCAGACTGATACTAACTGTATCCCGTAAACAGATCAATGGACACATGTTTAAATTAACGATGAACGGACAGAACGTAGAATAACAGTTGTTAAGGTCAAGACGGACCTTTAATTATTTGTATTGTATCAAATATTACAATTTATGTCATTGTACTATATTTATTAATTAATAAAACATGTTAAAACTAAGACGGACATTACCAGTCGTATCGTAGCGAGACTTATAGGACTGGCATTACTGTTTTTATCAGTAACGCCATAATATACTTGACGTCATGCTGACGGATATTATCAGTTGTAGTTGTATGGTATGTCCGTAGACGCTGAAAATGTCTCTCTCTGAAATCAAAGAAAAATAAATAGACTACCGATAAATGGGTGTACATTTCCATTGCACGATAATACCAGATGTTACAATTCACCCATAACATGTTTTTGAACTTGGAATAAAGAATACTACAGATACAGCTGTATCTGCTTTATACCTTGATCTCCACCTTGAAATTAACAGTGATAACTCATTAAGAACGTAACTTTATGACAAAAGAGATGATTTTAATTTTCCCATCGTGAACTTTTTCTTCATATGTAGCAACATCCAATCAGCATCTGCATATGCAGTATATACCACTTAATCCTATACTCCAGTGTTTGTGCTTCCTATCATGATTTCTTTGATAGATGGTTGCTGCTAACAAGGAAACTACTGATCCAAGTGTTCCAAGTGGTTAAGTTGAAGCCATCAGTTCGAAAGTTTTACCGTCGCCATCATGACTTGGTTAACCGGTACAGAGTTTCTGTGTCACAAATGACCACGTCCGGTCCATGACTTGGCTAACCGGTACAGAGTATCTGTATCACAAATGACCACGTTCGGTCCATGACTTGGTTAACCGGTACAGAGTATCTGTATCATAAATGACCACGTTCGGTCATGACTTGGTTAACCGATACAGAGTATCTGTATCATAAATGACCACGTCCGGTCCATGACTTGGTTAACCGATACAGAGTATCTGTATCACAAATGACCACGTCCGGTCCATGACTTGGCTAACTGGTACAGAGTATCTGTGTCACAAATGACCACGTTCGGTCCATGACTTGGTTAACCGGTACAGAGTATCTGTATCACAAATGACCACGTCCGATCCATGACTTGGCTAACTGGTACAGAGTATCTGTGTCACAAATGACCACGTCCGGTCCATGACTTGGTTAACCGGTACAGAGTATCTGTATCACAAATGACCACGTTCGGTCCATGACTTGGCTAACCGGTACAGAGTATCTGTATCACAAATGACCACGTCCGGTCCATGACTTGGTTAACCGGTACAGAGTATCTGTATCACAAATGACCACGGATATGTTCCGTTTGTTGTAATCAATGTCCGGTCCTTTCATCATTCATGACTTATCACGGGATTTGTAATAAGAGTAACACGACGGGTGACACGTGTAGAGTAGACATCTGAATTCATTCCCGGTTGTTAGTGGGTTCGTGTTACTCGATCTTTAGTTTTATATGTATGTTTTGTAGATCGTTCTTTGTCATTTTGTACTTTTTATTTTGGCCAGTGTTATCTGTCCTTTATCTGTTGGCATTTGTATTGTCTGTCCTTTATCTTTTGGCCAGTGTTTTCTGTCCTTTATCTTTTGGCATTTGTATTGTATGTCCTGTGATTAACGGATTCCGATTACCCCGTTGTTAACTTTAAACTTTTCTTGAGGTTCACTCATAGCATGTTTGTGACTTTTTGGAATGACTGTTCCACCTTTCTGCTGCAATATAAGTGTTGCCCAAAAAATAATTATCAAGATGCTCATTTATCACGTAGTTAGTGTCTGTTACTTCCCCTGATTCCAATAAAAAATGCAAAATGGGGTAAAAAAGAATAAAATATTAGGAATTCGAAGTTTATGTTTATTATACATTAATCAACATTGAATTCACATCTTTTATTGCAGCTGTTGGAATGGTGGACAATGACAGCACAAAATGGAAAACGTAAATGGTAATTGCTGTCTTATAATGTACACATTATTACTTTACAATTGACGTTTTAAAAAGTTATGAGATATTTATGTTCTTACTACATTTGGAGTACCCAGGTAAAACCATCGACTTACGATATGTGGCCAAAGGTATTGTCACATGTAAAAAAAAAAACCTATGTAATCAATCAAAACCATATTTTTCCATAAAAAATATTGTGAAGTGATTTCTGGATAGATCGTAACAAATTTTACACCAAAACATTCGGAATTGCCTATATTTTGATTGTTTATTTGCTCATTATGTTTATATGAGGGGTTTTTATTTTTAATATACTTTGATTTTCCTATATATTTAAGCTAAAAATTAATAATCATGTTTAAATTATGTGAGTGAGTGAGTGAGTCAGTCAGTCAGTCAGTCAGTCAGTGTTTAACATCAACTCAGCAATTTTTCAGCTATATCATGGCGAGAACAAGTTAATTTTCAATGAGATGATGATGAGGTCTGCTTTGTTTTAGACCAACACGTTGAGTTGGATTTTTATAGTGCTAGCTCACTGAAGCAACAGTCCTCGGATAGACATGTCGCTCCACTTGGACACATTATTCTGATTCCCAGCCAACTAGTATTTGCTCTTATTCCTTAATGCTGCCTACTTAGCGGAGAAGCAACAAATACCAATTTCATAGACTTTGGTTTGACCCGACCGGGGCTCGAATTCAAGATCTACCTCACTAAAGGCGAGCACACTAACCATTACACCACCAATGCGGTATGTAAGATGTGTGTTGATACGTTTATCTAATTGACTTGATGTAAAGTTATCTATCTACAATGCATTATAGTGAATAATACTATTATTTAGCATTAGACTTGAGGTGTCTTTACAGGTACATATGACCGCAGATTACAGGGACATTTTAGCTTCATTAAAGGAATCGACATACCTTTACAGACAATGAACTCTATAGCGCTTCGAAGTAACGCATTTAACCATGAAGAGTTTGATTACACTTCAAGACAACCATGACAATGTACATCAGAAGGAAGGTTTCTTGAAAACATTGATACGTAAAGGACACTACAAATGTAAACTGTTTCTACAAGAACTAGCTAGAAGTGGATATAAAGATGAAGTAGACATATGCCTAACTGAGCGTATGTTAATAGTTTTATGTACAATTATCCAGAGTAATTTCCCTCATGGTCACAAAATTTTGTGTTTGGTGCCCGTACTCCGAAACAGTCAAAATCTTAGGGACACCCGGGGTATACAAAGAGTACCAAGTTTTTCCGACGTAGGTTGCAAAGTCTTCTAGTTGCGTCGGACAAGTCAAATGGGTACCTAGTGCTTAAAACACGCTCTTGAAAATTGTATTTTACGTGAGAGATATGTGGCATAATCTAACACCATATGGCTTACCCGGCATGGTGGGTAAATCAGCTATGCTGTTAAATACAATGTACTTTTGAATATTTCATCGCCGTTGACTATTTAAAATGATTAACCGACCTTGTCCTGTTTATGTCCTTTCGTTTTCTTGCTCCCAAAGACTTTTGAGTTATTAGGCTTACCAATCTTTTGACTCAGAACGTACCTGATGGAGGACATTCCAGAAACGCTTTGTGTGCACTAAGTAGGATATCTACGTTTTTATCATTGTCACACTATTTAGCATTAGTAATTACTGTCATATAATCGATATAATAGAACCGCTTTTAATGGTTACGTATGCTTCAAAACACCAGATGAAACCCTGAATACTTAGACATATGGCCCCGAATATCCATAGTGAGATGCAACCTTCTACTTCTGAGGTATATTTGCATATGTGATCTCGTTATGAGCTATGTGTTATAGTGTTAAATGACCCTTTCAACAATATTTCAGTTATATCGTGGCGGTCACCGGAGTACCAGAAGAAACCACCGACCGGCCACAGGTTACTGACAAACTTTATCACATATAGACACTAATTGTACATGTAGTTGTCAATTCAACTACCATACGACCACGAGCACGATGTTATGAATAGAGCTGAAATAAGATTCATCTGATGATAAATAATATTAAAAAAACAATATTAAATTAAGCAATCAATCAATATTCCAGATAATGACGATGATAACGTTAATGACCAACTGAATAATGTGACATCAGAGAAAATTGAGCAAAACTTAGACTACATCGCTAGCAATCTAGAAATTAGTATTGTTCTTGACATGCTTTTTGAACGACAAATCATAAATATTGACGAACATGATGAGGTACAAAGGAAATCAACTAAGCCGGAGAAAAGAAGAACCCTTTTGTCACTTCTATTAAGAAGGCCTAACACCAATTGGCTCCCTGGCTTTATAAGAGTGCTAGAGAATACTGATCATATCAATCTTTTGGAACGTTTACGACAGCATGTCAGTAATGGTCAAGGTAACTAGAGTTCATCTTAAGTTACATGTAACAAAATAGAAAAACAAATACAAAAATACCATACTGTCAGAGGAGTTCCAAAATCCATTAGACAAATCGTGAAAACGGAGGCAAGTAAACGTTAGAGAAATCCGAATGGCAATCAAGAATTGGTAATCCAGAAACACATTGAATACAGAACGAAGATAAACAAAGCAAAAACACAACATGGAAAACTAAAAAGATGAGCAACATGAACCCCACAATAAAGAATCAAGAAGTGTAACCAGATGCTCACGAATGGTAAGCAGTTCATGCTTTATATAAGACACCCATCACGTTACTAATATAGTCATTCCGGTAAAATAAGTGTCTGTGATAGAGGTCAGGAATATCTAAATATCATATTGCTATAAAAAAAAAAAATATCTAAATATCATATTGTTGTAAAAAACAAGAAATATCTAAATATCATATTGTTGTAAAAAACAAGAAATATCTAAATATCATATTGTTGAAAAAAAACAAGAAATATCTAGATATTATATTGTTGTAAAAAAAAAAAAACAAGAAATATCTAAATATCATATTGTTGTAAAAAACAAGAAATATCTAAATATCATATTGTTGTAAAAAACAAGAAATATCTAAATATCATATTGTTGTAAAAAACAAGAAATTTGTAAATATCATATTGTTGTAAAAAACAAGAAATATCTAAATATCATATTGTTGTAAAAAACAAGAAATATCTAAATATCATATTGTTGTAAAGAACAAGAAATATCTAAGTCAAAGAGAAAAGACCCCCTGAAATCTGAGATGTGGATGTTTGGTAACGATCAACCACATGAGGAGCAAAGATAGGAGCAAGAAGACAAAAGAAATCATGTATTGATCGACCAATTAATAATGGCTTCCAAAAGTCTAAAGATTTATTGTCGATTAGTATTCTGTATGAAAATGAAAATCATAACAAAACCACGCTGTCGGAACAGTTAAAAACCACACTGTCGGAACAGTTCAAAACCACACTGTCGGAACAATTCAAAACCACGCTGTCGGGAACAGTTCAAAACCACGCTGTCGGAACAGTTCAAAACCATGCTGTCGGAACAGTTCAAAACTACACTGTCGGAACAGTTCAAAACAACACTGTCGGAACAGTTCAAAACAACACTGTCGGAACAAATCAAAACTCCAACAGACAAATCGTAGACACAGAGGTAAAATCAATTCCTCTAACACACATATATACATGACCGATCACTTTCCGTTCCTAGCACAGACATTCCAATAAGAAGCGACAGGGTTAAACTAATTTTATGGGACTAAAACACCTCTGGCGATTAAAACTATGGCGGTGGTGGGTGGAAAGTTTTATTGGCGGATGGCTTGGTAGCATCTAGGTAAAGAAAAGATGATGGGTAGAATTTTATCTACATACAACTATTCCGGGTAATAATAAGACCAGGTAATTCTAACAAATAAAATTACGATTACCCGATTTTTTTCCGTGAAATAGGTTCCTGAGCCGGAATTGTATTCCGGTGTCATACAGTAAACCTTCCCCCATAGTAGATTAAACCCCCGGAAGATTTACTATATAGTAAACCTTTCCCCATGGGGGAACGTTTACTATATAGTATTTATTCCGCATAGTAAACCTTTTAATCATAACCGAATATAATTAATGGTATATAACAATTAAAATTAACACGATTAAGGTGCTAAATTCCGAATCAATAGTAATTATGCGGATTAAGGGGGAACATTTACTATATAGCAAAATATCCAGGGGGAAGATTGCCTATGGATGGGGGAATGTTTGCTATATAGTAAATTTTCTCCCGGGGAATATTTACTATATAGTAAAGTATCGGGGGGAGGTTTACTATATAGCAAATATTCCGAGGAGAATGTTTACTACATAGTAAACATTCCGGGGGAAGGTTTGCTATGCGGAAGGTTTACTATACGACACCGGTACTTAGTCTTTCAGGTAATCCTAATTTTTCGTTATTATTACCCAATCCAAGTAACTCCGGGTAATCGTAGCCAGCGCCTAGAATTAAAGCGTTTTGCCTTGTAAAGAGCCAAAAAACGACCACACCTAACAAACTGTTCCTCGATAAGAGTTGCTTCAAAATGTCTCTTGCATATTAGGGGTGGGTCATTCTCAAAATAAGGCGTCTCAGGTATGGGGTATGGGAGGGTTTTCCACTCGAGGGATAAACTATCTCATATTTTATTATCCGGGATTCCCGTTTTGTGTATACTTATTGGAGAAAACATTTTATTTGATTGACAGATGTAATCCATTCTGCAGAAAAAACTAGTAATTAAAAAATTGATAGGAATAACGAATAATTTGGGATGTGGATCTTATGGTGCTTAACGCCACTTTCAATAATATTTCAGTTGTATCGTGGCGGTCAGTTTTATTGTTAGAGGAACCCGGAGAAAACCACCAACTTGTCGTAAGTCACTGACAAACTTTATCACATAATTTTGTATTGTGTTCACCTCGCCTTAGATACGATAACGTAACCCTCAGTCCGCTTGTGCTCCAGTGAGGGTTGCGATTCGGTCCCATTCAACGTAATGGAGCAGCGCCCGGAGTGATTCACACCGGGCGGTTTTTGTCCTAATTCCGTTGTAAGTGGTTGGAAAAAGTAACGGGGGTGAACGATAAATATATTTTGGTAAAGCTTGAGGTGTTAAGTAAACGCTGCATCAATCCATGAGAGACTTATATCCATCTGAAAATTTGAATGCATGAAATCTTCTTTCTGTCCGACATTTTGTTTACAAGTGGCTATTTCACGTGCACTTGCCTCGTTTTGGAGATATCCTTATTTGGATCGACTGCCGTAAACATCGTAGTAAAGGTTTTCCATATTTGGCATTCAGATCCATATATGGATAGGCTCCGTCCATTACAAGTTACACGAGAGTCTACGTAAAAGGTGTCATGACGGACAAGAAACAATTTTCAAATAAGAAATCGATCGTTAAGGTAGAAACAGGCATTGTAACACTTATTTCGTATCATCATTACTTAAAAATTGTAGGGAATAATAAGTTATGAACACATATGCAAAAAGAAAGTTGAAATATTCACGGAACGCGAAAATTTTAATTGCTCCATTACGTTAAATGGGACCGAATCGTAACCCTCACTCCAGCACAAGCGGACTGAGGGTGACGTTATCGTATCTAACCTCACATGAGCAGAGTTCGAACTCACAACGTCAGTGGTGATAAACACTGATTGCATAGGTAGTTATAAATCCAACTGCCATACGATCAGGACCACGAGGGCCCCTAATTTGGAATGCATAGGCCAAGCATGTGGGCGATACAGTTGTTACTACTTAAAACTGGAAAATGTTCAGTAGGAATCTAAATTAATCATCATGTTATCCTTTTTTTAATTCAAGTGTCCTTTTATATAATAGTAAAGATATATGTAAAACTATAAAGCGGATCTACTACCGTCCATTAAGTCTTTCATACAATATCCCTGTGATATAAGGGGCCATCGTGATCGTATGGTAGCTGAATTTACAACTACCTGTGCGATCAGTGCCTATCACCACTAAATTTCGGATCCCGCACGTGGGGTGGTGGACTCGATCCCACTCTGGCACAACAGCATTATGTGATAAAGATTTTAAGTGGCTTGCGACAGGTGGATGGATTTCACCAGGTCCTTCGTTTCCTCCGCCAATAAAACTGACTGCCACGATATAACAGACATTTGTTAAAAGTCGCATTAAACACACTTACTCTAAGCCTAACCCACTGTGATACATAAGATGTAAAAAGTATCGTAGTCTGTGGTTTGTTTTGCAGTCACATGATACAATGATCGTTAAAGAAAAACGAAGGGACAATCAAGAATCAAGACGTGTTCCATAATTGTATTAATATCTACATGTAATAGTGTTAATTGATTTAAAAAAAATGTGTATTGAATAAAATGTAACAAGCGCATTCTGGATGTTAATAATTAGTTTGTTTTTTTCGTTTCTAGAATTGACAGAACTACCATATGTGCGGTTAGGTCACACTAGGCCTGGTCCTGGTCCATCCGATTTTATTGCCAGACTTTCAACACCGAGAGATGAAAGGGAGGATATTAATATACAAAGTTTCCAACAGGTCATTCAAGAAGCACTTGACTCGGGTGTGATAGAAATATGGAAGGGATCAATATATTTCTTCTTGAGTACCTTCTCTCCTGATACGATACTAACTATTTTGAACGGAAAGGGTGATGCCAAACTTATTACATTTCTGCAGCGCTTGTTTTCAAGAAATAGATACCTTCTACATAAGTTTCCGAAGGACACGATTGTTAAATTCGAATTGGAAGAAAAGCCAGAGGATATCTTTATCGATACATTTTATGGTAGGTAATACCTAAACCTACTCTAAACAGGCTTGATATAAAACAGCAGTGTGAATTTTTATTTAAGATTCTAATATGATATTCTTCATTGGCTCTATATGAACAATGCCATGATTAAACTCTCAGTATATATCAATTTGCACATGCGTATTGTCGGACAAATTATGGACATAATTCCTAAGTGATTGTATGTATTTTTACAGGATCAATGTGCATGTAAAATTTAAAATGTTGGCTTTGCTTTCTTACACGTTCATTTTCGGAAACAAATATAAAGACAACCATTTATCGACTTTGATGTTCGTAAATTGTTCTTCCAAGGAACGGTGGTAACAGCGACACATGATTGTTTGAACATTTTATAACTTGTTTAACTTGCTAAAATCAAAATGTGATCAAATTGTAAAATGTCAGTAAGAGAATTTGAAGATAAGAAAGAGGTAATCAGAATCCGTATATTGAAGAAGAACAGACAACACAATGGCCAAAAGATCAAGTACAAGAGAACAAACAACGACCTACAAAACATACAAATAAAACTAAAGATCGAGTAACATGAACTCTACTAAAAACCGGGTGAACTCAGGTGCTCTGGAAGTGTAAAGTCATTTCAACACAGTCTATTATGTTCATCTTGTTGAAGTAAGAGGACTTTTGCCAACATCTAACATCACCTTTTTTCTGATCAGCTAACGTAACATTTTATTCAACCTATTTTTAAAGTGCAATTAATATAGTGAAAAATAAAAAATACCACACTGTGGTAACAGTTACAAAATTGTAAAATCTAATAGAAAAATCATAGTGAGGCGCAAAAATCGATTCCCCTAATACAAATATATTGTATTCATATCCAATCAATGAAAAGTGGCGGGGTTAAACGAGTCTACTTTAATTTGATATAAGACTATTATTGTCATGTCTTCAAGTGCCTGTGGTAATGAGTAAGGACAATTATGTCGTTTATTTTAATCTTAGGAAGATGGAAGTCACAGATTCCAGCTAATAAAGATGAATTTTGTTCAGGTTAGTCCGGCACAGAGCGAAAATGACAAACATTTTCTTAATTAAAATATAGTCTTCATAGTTACTTTGAATAAGTTTGGGTCTTACTCTAGAATATTTTTGTCTTTATACAGAATTTCAAGTCGTTCCTATTGAACTGTTATTTACTTTTCGAGACGAAATATCCTGTTCTGTGTTTATAGCATTTTTATGTCTAGTCAGTTCCATGATTCGTCTTTACTTTTTATTTAATTTGCATATTAAACTAAAGTTTGTCATAGTCATTTCTTATGACATTGTTCTTTCACCAATTGTCAACAAAAAGTGTTCGGGACTATAGAAGGGACAATCAAAAATGGGAACATCGTTTTTGTGTTTGTAGCATTTTTATGTTGGGTTATGAGAAGTCTAGTCAATTCCATGATTCGTCTTTACTTTTTATTTAATTTGTTCAGGACAATCGAAGGGGCAATCACAAATGTAAAACAATCCAGAAACACCGGTAACATTAGACACACAAGCTACAGGACGAACACAAAAAAAACGATCAAATACAAGACAAAAAAGATAAGTAAAAAGATGAACAACATTGACCCTGGTGCTCGCGAAAGGTAGGCAGTTCTTTGCTCTTATAAGACACTCGTCATGTCACTCATTTCGGCAGGACACGCAGATTTCTGCACAACTTATATTTGTCCCAATGAATTAGATGCAAAATTAATGCATCCTTTACATACCGTAAATTAAGCAATCAAATCGCTTACTGCGAAAACAAAGTGAACATATACATACATCTTATAAAAACAGGTTAAAATGTCGGAGCTAAGATTAATATACATGTAATATATTGCATATCAATTGTCTAAACATACACACCACATCGTTGGTGAAATGGTTATGGTGTTCCGCTAGAGTGTGTTAGATCGTGGGTTATAGCCCCTTTCGAGTCAAACAATAGACTCTATGAAATTGGTATTTGCTGCTTCTTTGCTAAGCACAGAGTATTAAGAAGTAAGAAAAATTAATGGTTGAATCGGAATCAGGATAATGTGTCCGAGATCAGTGACATGTCTTCCCCAGAAATGTTGTTACAGTGAGGTAGCACTATAAAGTTCTACTTACTGTTCTAGTTTAGTACAAAGTGGAGATCATCTCATCGATATGGAGCTTGTGCGCGCCATGATATAGCTGTAAAATTGTTCATTTGGAGTTAAACAACAATCCCTCAATCACTCACTCAGGCTAAGCATACACTGAAATATAGATCACTGCTGTGACATTGTTCTTAAAGACCAAAAATGCTTTGTGAAATTAATAAGAAAATGTGTTTTATATATTGTAGGCTGTTATCAAGCTACATTGAGAGCAAACTACAAGACGGTCCTTGATGAAATTGAAGACGATATAATTCAAGATACGTTGACAAGATTAGAGAAGCTGGAGAAACCCAGTGACCAATTGTATTCTTCACAATGTCTCTTGGAAAACAAAACAAGATCTGAAAAGGCATTCACTTTTCTCCAGTATGTTCTAGGCAACGAACACGTCCTGTACGAATTCAGCAAAGCTTTTGAGAACCATTCACAGGTTGAATTGGAATGTGTGAAATGCAGAAATTGTTCTTCGCCTGAAGGTACATGTATAATATATACCAGTAAATAAATACTTATGCATGATACATTAAACTAACAATTTGATTATAATATTGGTAGGGATTATATGATCTTTTGTAATATTTGTTGTATGTTTGCCGTCTTGTATTGTTCCATGGTGCACAGGGTAGTTGTACGTGTTGCTATGGTATTACCAACAGTTACAGCTTCAATATATACAAGAGGAGTGGTTGATGGTTTTGTTCTTGGTTGCTTAGTCTAGTTGTTAAGCATTGCTGTTTCGGATTGATTTAAGGAATAGTGTTGCTAGTGGATGCAGTCGACAGCTACTGTTTTTATTTATCAGAGGAGTGGGTGAATGGTTGTATCGGGTTTACCAGAGAAGTGGTTCGTGTTGTTTTTTATAGTATTGACTGCCATTGTAGTGTCATGTCTACAATAAGAGTGGTTCCCATTATTGTTCCTAGTATTGCAACAATATAAATGTAATTTGGTTTCACGTTTTTTCTTGTACTTCAAGAATTTCAGCTATGTGCATGACTGGCTATCACAAGTTTGCAAACAATGAATCATATAGTACGGTGTATGGGTACAAGCTGCCAAAGCTACATGTACAACTTGTGCTGATGGATAGACATTACTCAAATACAAAGAACACGGCTACCTCTAATTCTACGTTCACTATTTGAGTTTTCTCTCATAGTCATCGGATGCTACTTTTGGAAGGGATGTTTCAACAAGGGGGAACTATGAGCTATTTATATGCAACGGGTTTCTCTCTAGAAACTTCATAAAGTTAATCACAGTTCTAAATATTTATTTTTGTTGATGTAATATAACACCAGGTACATCTTATAAGAAACGAGAACGGCTTAGCCTTCCCGAGCACCTGAGTTCACATCTGGTATTTGTGAGGTCGGGGTTGTTCATTTTTCTTAGTATCCAATGTTGTTTTTTTGTTTTGTCTTCGTTCTGTGTCTTATGCCCAACGTTGACTCTTAAAATTGTCTATTCTTTTTTTCCACTGTTTTACATTAATCTCACTTATCCAGTTGATTGATTGATTGATTGGTGTTTAACGTCCAGCGAGCAATTTGTCAGCTATATTCAGGGGTAGCAAGTGAAAAATGAAAAACAAATTCCACTTAAACACCCTTTGTATTCATTTGTGTTTACATTTCATCATAATACACATACTTATTGCCACATATTAGCTTTATGGTGCTAAATAATATATAAATATATGTTATCCCGAATAAATTCTAATTTGTTTATAGCAATCGCATTAGTATGAGAAGTTTGTAATGTGCATTGTAAATATTGTTTTAATTATTTTTAGTATTAGGAATTGGTTATATTTCACCTTATTACGTATTTTCCATATTTCACACTTTGAGAACATATTATTATATTAAAAATGACTTGTAAATCTTTACCCCCATATAGTCCTAACCTTGAATTCTATATTAGCTGTTAATCCCAATCGGTTAAATGTAGCTTCTATTTCTTTTATAATATGTAAAAAAAATAGATCCTGCATCGCTTTATCATTGTCTTTTATTTGGCATAGATGACATTCTTTTATTTATCCATGCTTGACTGCCCCTTCCGGTTTCTCCAACTTTAACTGACTAATAGGTTACTTTAAGACGAATAGACGCGTATGTAAAGAGTATAATTCATAAAAGTTTAAGTACATGTATATTTTGCTATTTGTAGGAACATTAATTCCCTTGGAGCCACGGAAAAGAGTATTCCATTTTACAATCAGAATGAATTACTTTGGTATGATATAAATAAATTTAACTTCAGCAATATATATTTCGTCTATAATTAATCATTGTCTTTTTTCGTAATTGGAATTCGTTACCATGTTTGGCTTATACTGCTTAACGCCACTTTCAACAATGTTTCGGTTATATCATGGCGTCAGTTTTATTGGTGGATGAAACTGGAGTACCCGGAGAAAACAACTGACCTGTTGCAAATCACTGACAAATTTTATCACATGATCTTGTATGGAGTACAACTGGCCATGGACGAGGTTCGAACTCGCAACATAAGATGTGGTAGGCACTGATTGCACAGGTAGTCGAAAATCCAACTACCATACGGTCATTACCACAACAGCTTCACAAATTTAGCTTCCATTTTTGTGGAAATATTCTGATGTCAAGTGAGAAACATGTGAATTATTTTAATGAACAAAAACATATATTATATAAACAAAAAAATGTATTTGTCAAATATGATTATGGGTTGGTGTGTTTAACGCTACTTTCGTCAATATTTCAGTAAAATAATTTGTCCCTGTTTCCACGATGTCAGATTAGATTGACACCTATTCTGTTTTTAATTTTATTTCATATTTAATTCATTTCAGGTCAAATTGAAATAACAAATATAGAAACCAAATTGATGACACCATCAGTTGCTTTAAGACCAATATTGGATGACAAGACCGCTACAGCTTTACGGTAAACAGATTAAACTGTATATCGATAGTTATAAGCAGTGTTTCAACACTGATATGGTTTATTAGATATATTCATTGTTAAAGATAACAAAGGGGTAATCAAAATTCATGAATATTAGAACCACAGATAATACCATGCCCGAACGAAAAAGGAAAAACAATTACCTACAAAGTACTACACAGATGACTAAAGATTGAGAAACACGTGTAATTACTTGAACAATCTTGTGATTTCAGGTGCAATTACTTGAACAATCCTATGATTTCACATGTAATTACTTGAACAATCCTATGATTTCACATATAATTACTTGAACAATCCTATGATTTCACATGTTATTACTTGAACAATCCTATGATTTCTCATGTAATTACTTGAACAATCCTATGATTTCACATGTAATTACTTGAACAATCCTATGATTTCACATGTAATTACTTGAACAATCCTATGATTTCACATGTAAT
>MJUT01047825.1:268768-281863 GCA_002080005.1 Gigantidas platifrons | reverse complement strand
GTAATCAAGAATGGAATATCTAGAGACACTGACAAATAAACGTTAGAGAAAACCGAAGGGGTAATCAAGAATGGAATATCTAGAGACACCGACAAATGAACGTTAGAGAAAACCGAAGGAGTAATCAAGAATGGAATATCTAGAGACACTGACAAATAAACGTTAGCGAAAACCGAAGGCTAATCAAGAATGGAATATCTAGAGACACCGACAAATAAACGTTAGAGAAAACCGAAGGAGTAATCAAGAATGGAATATCTAGAGACACTGACAAATAAACGTTAGAGAAAACCGAAGGGGTAATCAAGAATGGAATATCTAGAGACACCGACAAATAAACGTTAGGGAAAACCGAAGGGTAATCAAGAATGGAATATCTAGAGACACCGACAAATAAACGTTAGAAAAAACCGAAGTAGTAATCAAGAATGGAATATCTAGAGACACTGACAAATAAACGTTATAGAAAATCGAAGGGGTAATCAAGAATGGAATATCTAGAGACACTGACAAATAAACGTTAGAAAAAACCGAAGTAGTAATCAAGAATGGAATATCTAGAGACACTGACAAATAAACGTTAGAGAAAATCGAAGGGGTAATCAAGAATGGAATATCTAGAGACACTAACAAATAAACGTTAGAGAAAACCGAAGTAGTAATCAAGAATGGAATATCTAGAGACACTGACAAATAAACGTTAGAGAAAATCGAAGGGGTAATCAAGAATGGAATATCTAGGGACACTGACGTCGTTGGGCACACAAGGCACAGATCGAAGACAAACAAAACACAAAAACACAACACAGAAAACTAAAATGATGAGCAACACAGACTTCCCCAAAACCGGGAGTGAACCCAGGTTCTCGCAAAGGGTAAGCAAATCCAGTTCTTATAACACGCCAGCCGTGTTACTCAAAAATGTCAAGTCCGATATAAGTCTTGCAGGTGATAAAGTACGTAGATATCAATGTATGCCAATTACACCCTTCTAGTTATTGTTCCGATTGGTCAGTATATTTTTACTATCTTTCGTTGGTTGGCGGTCAAAGATTAATGGACTACAAAAAAATGTATTACCTGACATGATCTCTGATTGAACTATTACCTGACATGACCTCTGAATGAATTTTTACTTGATATGACCTTTGAATGAATAAACTATTACCTGAACTGACATGACCCCTGAATGAGCTATTACCTGATATGACCTCTGAATGAATTATTACCTGACATGACCTCTGAATGAACTATTACCTGACGTGACCTCTGAATGAACTATTACCTGACGTGACCTCTGAATGAACTATTACCTGACATGATCTCTGAATGAACTATTACCTGACATGACCTCATACTGGAGGTAGTTGGATATCAGTGTTTCATCAATAAATAAATTGAGAAAGAACCAATGGATATCTAACTACAATTGATTTGTCGCAGTGTGTATGTAATATTATTGTGTAAATAATATGATTATGACACTGGAATGATTACAAGAGAACTATTGTTAAGTTTAAAGATACCAATGGGGTAAACAGAAGCTGTAAATAGAAGGACAGACACTGGTCAAATGAAAAGGTACAAAGAAACAAACAATGTTGGATAATAACACTGTAAACTAACAATTGAACAAGACGAAACCAAGCCACTCAAAATATATATCTGTAAGGATAAACAGTACCCGATCTCCTAGTGGCACTCGTCGTGTTACTGATAAAAGACGCGAACATCAGCTCATATGGAAATCGTCCCTCTGAGGCGAGGTGTACTCGATATAACATTATGTGATAACGTTTGTCAGCGACTTGTGACAGGTCGGTGGTTTTCTCCAGGTATTTCGGTTTCCTCCACCAATAAAACTGACCGCCACAATATAACTGAAACATTGTTAGAAGTGGCGTTTAACACCATAACCATAACCCTAACCCCATCGTATTGCTCTCCGATATAAGATTCAGAAAGTGTGACCATGGACCATAGTGTGTGCCCTGTAGGGAGTGATACTATTTACACGTTGGAGACCTCGTATGGAGATTTCGAGAAAAAAAAGTAGGCTACTATTTACAGGTTACAGACCCCGTATGGAGATTTCGAGAAAAAGTATGCTCATTGAAGTCTTTACAAGTGGCGATTTGTTTTCATCTCCGTAAAAATTCCGTACTGTTCCAGTGGTTGTAAAAAAATCGTTTTCTCGATTGTAAAAGTGCTCTCTCATTTCTTTATTTTTTTGTAATTGTAATATTGCTAACCTTTTTCTGGTCCTCAATATGTATGCATGCAATATTTGCTACTGGCCGTTAAGTTTATAACAATCAATCAATCAACTAACTTTGTATTGTTTTGTGAATTGTAATATTGTCGAGGGTTTCATTGGAGATGACAAGGATTTTTTTCGATTGGATTTTGAAATTGTTTCAACAATGTGGTGTTTTTTATTTTTCATTTGATTCCATGTCTCACCATGAAAAAGAGGAAAAAATATGGTATGTCATTGATTAATTTTATGTGCATGCCCCGTCCATCAACGGCAATATCACAATGGTAACCGTCTCCTCTATATCCACGGATGTTGGCTGTAAAATCCAAAGTTGATGATATGGTAACTTTCAGTTGATGCCACCTATAAGCTTGTTCCCTATGCATCGTCTTCAGTGATTGGTAAGTGCCACCAACAGTCTACAATACAACGGAGATAAATATAGATTAAAATAGCAAAAGAACAGATTTAATAAAATCATAGATATCCAACTTAATGTGCATCACGCGTTTCTAGACAAACCTTCATCAGGTACGCTCTAAGCCGAAATATGTGAAAGCCAAATAAGACAAAAATATTTCGGAGCAAGGAAACCAAAGTTCATAAACAAGATACCCAAAGTCAGTTAATGTCACCTATGTCTTAGTGTACATGTAAAAATGAAAACATATTTTATCTCATAATCCGTCGTGTGCATGATCGTATGGTAGTTGCTGTCAAAAATACCTACGCAATCAGTATCTGTTTCCTCTAACGTTGCGAGTTCTGTTTCCCTTTGTGGAGACTTGGCCAAAAGAAAAAGGACAATGCAAAAAAAAAAAGCAACGAATCATAAAGTACTATGCTGAAAACGAAAGATTGATATGTTGATGATTGATTGGTGGTGCTTTACGCCACTTTCAACAATATATCAGTTATATCGTGGCGGTCAGTTTTATTAGTGGATGAAACCGGAGTACCCGGAGAACACCACCGACCTGTTGTAGGTTACTGGCAAACTTTATCACATTATGTTGCATCGAGTACACCTCGTCATGAACGGGATTCGAACTCATAACTTTAGTGGTGATAAGCACTTATTGCACAGTTATTAAGAGAAGCTAGGAAGATACCAAGAAGGTAATTGGAAGAATCAATCAGAGATGGATAGACATTATAATGTCAAGGATACAATGATCTACAAACACTACACATAATATGTATACCTAAATGCCTACATCCAGTTTGTTAATATTAGAACCATACATGAAGCACCACAGACTTAGACATCGGTCTTGGTTACCGTGTAGTATTGTTGATGTCAGTTCAGCATAATCTCCATTACTATGACTAGATGTCTCTATGTATATATAACTTCCTACTTTTGTACCTAAAATACGAAGTATAAGTAATGTTGGATTAACAGGTGCTCAAACGTTATTTTCAAGAAGAGCTTGAAGATAGCAAAGGGGTAATCAGAATCCGTAAATCGAAGAAGGTACAGATAACACAATGGCCAAGAGAAAAAGTACAAAAGGACAAACAACGACTAACAAAACATTATACATAAAACTAAAGATCGCGTAACACGAACCCCACTAAGATCCCGTGGTGAATTCATGTGATCCTGAAGGGTAAGCAGTTCCTGATCCACTAGTGGCACCCGTCGTGTTACTCTAGTTACAAACACGTGATAAATCATGAACGAGGAAAAGTGGAACATATCCTTGGTCATTTCTAACACAGATATTCCGTCACGACCATAAAACTTTCAAATTGATGACTTCAGCTAAGAGTAGGAACACTTGATTAAATTATTGTTGTCATATCAAGAGGCTGACGTGTTCTTACTTTGTACTTTATAGTTGTAGAGATCACTAGAATAAGTTTAGTTACTGATACCTGTATTATTTGTTTTGACGTTTTAACATAACAAGTGTGTGATTGGTATTTTGACCTGTTGAAGAAGACGGTATTGGTCCTTGATTAATATCCCAGTTAAAATTGTCTCCATTCCTTGAGTCTGGTGTCTATCTCCATGTACATGTATTTCCATCCTCAAAGTCACAATCGTATTTTGTTAAAGCTATTATAATTAGAAATAGAATTAAAGTAAAAAATGTATACAATAGAAACAGAAATTAAATATATCTACATTGTAAAACAGAAATTAACTTGACACGAATTGGAATTCGCTTGCATTGTAAATTCACTATTATTGCTATACGGCTACAAATACTAACATGACCCATAGCCTTAACCAGGTTCTGAAGTTAGGTGGAACGAGCACACAAGAAAGGAGCCATGACATGAAACAATGTTTAACTCATTGATTACTCATCGCGGGAGATTGAGCAAACAGCTCTGAAACACCAGGAGGTTGGTTAATAATGTAATGATGCCAGAAAATTCTTCCAAGACTGTAACTTTTGTTGTTTGATTTACAGTGCCTATCACCACTAACGTTGTGAGTTCGAACCCCATTCGTCGTCAGGTATACTCGATACGACATTATGTGATAAAGTTTGTCAGTGACTTGCGGCGGATCGATGGTTTTCTCCGAGTTTAAAACCGGGTTTTCCCCACCAATAAAACTGACAGCAACGATATAACTGAAATATTGTTGAAATTGGAGTTAAGCACCATAAACCAACTAACCAACTAACCAAGACTGTACAATAAACAAAAGCGATTCGAATGTTATCGCACAAATAAACTAAAGTGTTAAATATAGTTGAAAAGGTGCCAATGTCGTCCAGATCAGCGGTCTCACCCCTTCCTACCTCATTAGCTACGCCACTAAACGGACCCATTTGAAAACAAACCTCCGGTCTCTTAAGGGGATATATTTGGCTGATATCAACCATTTACCTATGCTTATATATGTGAATCATGTTATAATGATCTCTTTATATTTCACTTTTAGCTCAACATATATTTAACGTACTGCCTAAACTGTTCATATTATCCTCAATATTATGTTCCTTTGTATACTACAGGGGAATAGCATCCGGTATGTCCACCCCGTACTTTGCTTGGCAAACATTTGGGAAAAGCTGAATTTTCAGGATGCAAGCAAAAATATTTGCAGATAATCAAAAGATATAAGGATTTGCTTTCAACCCAAAATGACTGACTTTGTTCGTACCTTACCGAAAACTGACCCCATTTTTAGTTCCAGACTAACACTTGTTTCCCCACTGTCCTGTCCACTACTAACCACCCCCCCTCCCCCTCCCCCTCCCCCACACACACACACAAACACTATTTTATTATTGCACATGTCCTCGTGTAACTTTGTGTAATAAAAACCTAGATATCATGACATGTTTCTGACATAGCCTCCATGTGTTGGGAAGCAATACAATCAAGGGCCTAAACAGAATATTCAAAGTTGGCGAACGTCACATATTCTGATAACCTTAGTTTTGATTAAAACAAAATATTTAGTAACTGTAAATTTCAATAACAATTATATCTAATAAACCATGTCAGTGCTGGACCACTGACTATTGAGTTGACGATTCCCTCGGTGACTATTAGTCCACCAGCAGAGGTATCGACCCAGTGATAGAAACAATGACTACTCGGCTGACGATTCCCTCGGTGACTATTAGTCCACCAGCAGAGGTATCGACCCAGTGATAGAAACACTGACTACTGGGCTGACTATTCCGTCGGGGACTAATAGTCGATCAGCAGAGATATCAACCCAGTCATAGAAACACTGAGTACTGGACTGACTATTCCATCGGGGACCAATAGTCCATCAGCAGAGATATCGACCCAGTGATAGAAACACTGACTACTGGGCAGATGATACCCTCGGGGACTAATAGTCTACCAGCAGAGATATCGACACAGTGATAGAAACACTAACTACTGGGCAGATGATACCCTCGGGGACTAATAGTCCACCAGCAGAGATATCGACCCAGTGATAGAAACACTGACTATTGAGCTGACGATTCCCTCGGGGACTGTTAGTCCATCAGCAGAGGTATCAACCTAGTGATAGAAACACTGATTATTGAGCTGAGGATTCCCTCGGGGACTATTAGTCCACCAGTAGAGGTGTCGACCCAGTGTTAGAAACACTGACTACTCGGCTGACTATTCCCTCGGGAACTAATAGTCCACTAGCAGAGATATCAACCCAGTCATAGAAACACTGAGTACTGGACTGACTATTCCATCGGGGACTAATAGTCCATCAGCAGAGATATCGACCCAGTGATAGAAACACTGACTACTGGGCAGATGATACCCTCGGGGACTAATAGTCCACCAGCAGAGATATCGACCCAGTGATAGAAACACTGACTATTGAGCTGACGATTCCGTCGGGGACTGTTAGTCCATCAGCAGAGGTATCAACCCAGTGATAGAAACACTGACTATTGAGCTGAGGATTCCCTCGGGGACTATTAGTCCACCAAGAGAGGTATCGGCCCAGTGATAGAAACCCTGACTACTGGACTGACGATTCCCTCGGGGACTATTAGTCCACCAAGAGAGGTATCGACCCATTAATAGAAACACTGACTACTGGGCTGACGATTCCCTCGGGGACTATTAGTCCGCCAAGAGAGGTATCGACCCATTAATAGAAACACTGACTACTGGGCTGACGATTCCCTTTGGGACTATTATTGCCCCAGCAGAGGTGTCGACCCAGTGATAGAAACACTGACTATTGGACTGACGATTCCCTTTGGGACTATTAGTTCACCAGTAGAGGTATCAACCCAGTGATAGAATCACTGACTACTGGACTGACAATTCCCTCGGGGACTATTAGTCCACCAGCAGAGGTATCGACCCAGTGATAGAAACACTGACTACTTGGTTGACGATTCCGTCGGGAACTATTAGTCCACCAGCAGAGGAATTGACCCAGTGATAGAAACATTGACTACTTGGCTGACGATTCCCTCGGAGACTATTAATGCACCAGCAGAGGTATCGACCGAGTGATAAAAATACTGACTATTGATCTGACGATTCCCTCGGGGACTATTAGTCCACCAGCAGAGGTATCGAACCAGTGATAGAAACACTGACTACTGGGCTGACGATTCCGTCGGGAACTATTAGTCCACCAGCAGAGGAATTGACCCAGTGATAGAAACATTGACTACTTGGCTGACGATTCCCTCGGAGACTATTAATCCACCAGCAGAGGTATCGACCGAGTGATAAAAATACTGACTATTGATCTGACGATTCCCTCGGGGACTATTAGTCCACCAGTAGAGGTATCGACCCAGTGATAGAAACATTGACTACTGGGCTGACGATTCCCTCGGAGATTATTAGTCCACTAGCAGAGGTATCGACCCAGTGATAGAAACACTGACTACTGGGCTAAAGATTCCCTCGGGGACTATTAGTCAGCCAAGAGAGGTATCGACCCAGTGATAGAAACACTGACTACTGGGCTGACGATTCCCTCGGGGATTATTTGTCCACCAGCAGAGGTATCGACCATGTGATAGAAATACCGACTACTGGGCTGACGATTTCCTTTGGGACTATTATTCCCCCAGCAGAGGTGTCGACGTAGTGATAGAAACACTGACTACTGGACTGACGATTCCCTTTGGGACTATTAGTCCACCAGCAGAGGTATCAACCCAGTGTTAGAAACACTGACTACTGTACTGACGATTCCCTTTGGGACTATTAGTCCACCAGCAGAGGTATTGACCCAGTGTTAGAAACACTGACTACTGGGCTGACGATTCCCTCGGGGACTATTAGTCCACCAGCAGAGGTATCGACCCAGTGATAGAAGCACTGACTACTGGGCTGACGATTCCGTCGGGGACTATTAGTCCACCAGCAGAGGTATCGACCCTGTGATAGAAACATTGACCACTGGGCTGACGATTCCCTCGGAGACTATTAGTCCACCAGCAGAGGTATCGACCCAGTGATAGAAACACTGACTACTGGGCTGACTGGCGATTCTCTCGGGGACTATTAGTACTCCAGCAGAGGTATCGACCCAGTGATAGAAACATTTACTATTGATCTGACGATTCCCTCGGGGACTATTAGTCCACCAGTAGAGGTATCGACCCAGTGATAGAATCACTTACTATTGAGCTGACGATTTCCTCGGGGACTAATAGTCCACCAGCAGAGGTGTCGACCCAGTGCTAGAAACACTGACTACTGGGCTGGCGATTCCCTTTGGGACTATTAGTCCACCAGCAGAGTTATCAACACAGTGTTAGAAACACTGATTATTGAGCTGATGATTCCCTCGGGGACTATTAGTCCACCAGCAGAGGTATCGACCCAGTGATAGAGGCATTGACTACTGGGCTGACGATTCCCTCGGAGACTATTAGTCCACCAGCAGAGGTATCGACACAGTGATAGAAACACTGACAACTGGGCTGACGATTCCCTCGGGGACTATTAGTCCACCAGCAGAGGTATCGACCCAGTGATAGAAACATTGACTACTGGGTTGACGATTCCCTCGGGGACTAATATTCCACCAGCAGAGGTATCGACCGAGTGATAAAAATACTGACTATTGATCTGACGATTCCCTCGGGGACTATTAGTCCACCAGTAGAGGTATCGACCCAGTGATAGAAACACTGACTATTGAGCTGACGATTCCCTCGGGGACTAATAGTCCACCAGCAGAGGTGTCGACCCAGTGATAGAAACACTGACTATTGAGCTGACGATTCTCTCGGGGACTATTAGTCCACCAGCAGAGATATCGACCCAGTGATAGTTAAAAAAACGTAGGTATCTAATTTAGTCCGCACGATGCGTTTCTGTAATAACCTTCATCAGGTACGCTCAAAATTGATGCCGGGTTATCAATGTTTTCCTCTTTTTCGTGCAGATTGGCATGATAGTGGTATAACCTTTAACCTCCTCTCAGCGTTTTGATATCTTAGTGTTATTTTATTATGCCAAGTGTTTACTGTGATAAAACAAAAACACAAAATAGGATACTGCATTTCGTATGTATACTTTTTTATCGAAATTTGCAGTTTCTAAATCATGTAATTATTAAAACTAAAGGTATCCTTGCCCAGACATCAGTGATCTTATCCTATTTTAGCTATCCTGTTTCAACCCTTTGGTTATCTTGGTCCAAAAGACTTTTAATTATTTAGCTTTCAAATATTTTGGTGCGCAATAATTTAGATATCTACTTTTCTATTATATGAAGGGGTTGTGAGATATGGTGTTTAACGCCACATTCAACAATATTTCAGTTATATCGTGGCGGTCAGTTTTATTGATGGAGGAAACCTGAATACCCGGAGAGAAAACCACCGACCTGCCGCAAGTCACTGACAAACTTTATCACATAATGATGTATCAAGTACACCTCGCCTGAGCGTAAGTGGCGATATATATTGATTGCATAGGTAGTTGTAAATCCAACAATCATAGGATCACGACTACACCAGCCCCCTACCTTTAGTGTTTTACCTCTTGTGCCAACTAGATTTATTTATAATAATGATGATTTTCAATACACAAATTCATATCCATGACTCCTTCTTTTTATAATTTTTCACATTGCAAAATGAGCTAATCTGTGAACCAAGACAAGAAACCGTCTCATCTTGTAAAAACATATTTTATTATATCAATATGTTGTTCGGCCAAACTTAGGTGTTAACATGCAAAATGTTATATTAAAGGTTTGAGGCCATTAAACTAGCTTAACTCTGCCACTTTTAATTGAAGTGTCCGTACCGAGCCAAGAAAGTGAGCAATCATGTATTTATGTGTTTGGGGTATGTATATGTATATTTTTTTTATCGTTTCTACGATCTTTCGATTGGATTTTGAAACTGTTCCGACAGTCATGTATTTTTTTTTCTTTTTCATTATATTTATAGTAAACCAAATGATTAGTGTAGGCTGTATGAAAGGAATATTACATTATACTTACTCAAAGAACATACACAGTCACTGTTTAATATTTTACCGGCTGGGCCCTTTGGACCAGGTTCTCCTTTTAAACCTTTGTTTCCGACTGAACCTATACAAATAAACATACGATTATAACAAGAAGACAATGAGGCTGTCGTTACAGTACGTGAAATGTACAACATTACCAAAATCACGTGATTGGGTTAATGGTGTGTAAATATGGATTTGGTATCTGTATCTTACGAGTACGTTGTAAATACAAAAAACAGGCATAATGTGTTGGGAATGAGGAACGACCGATGAAGAACAGAAATTGAGAATGATTAGTTGTAATTATTTTATTATTTGAATACAATATTATCAACGTCTTTACTTAGTTTCGTTTCGTTAATTAATGTCTAGATATACTTAACAAAGCTATCAACTTCCGATGTAAACAAATAGTAAACAGTGTAACATAAACTGTGCATTGTGAATGGGTTATGTTAGATTTATGATGCTTAACGCCACTTTCAACAATATTTCTGCTTTATCATGGCAGTCAGTTTTATTGGTGGAGAAAACCGGAGTACCCGGAGAAAACCACCGACCTGTAGTCAGTAGCTACCAAACTGTATCACGTAATGTTGTATCGAGTACACCTCGCATGAGCGAGATTCTTTCTCACAACTTTAGTGGTGATAGGCACTGATTGCATAGGTAGTTGTAAATCCAACTACCATACAATCAGGACCACGACTTAAAGTCTTGGAAGAACTTTCAGCAGTCATTACTTTTTTTAACCAACCTTCATCAGAATAGATGCTTAAGTCAAATTAAAGCAAAAACGTTAATAAAGGTTACCTTTTAATCCTATTGGACCAGTATTTCCTGGTATACCCTTTGAACCACGTACTCCTGTTAGACCAGTTGTTCCTACTACGCCTGGCTCACCTTTCAATCCAGGAATCCCAGGATCTCCATTCTCACCTTTGACCCCGCTATTGCCTGTTGCACCAGGAAGACCTGGAACACCACGTTGACCTACTGTTCCCGGTTCTCCCGGCGGTCCTCGTATTCCTTGGGGTCCAGATTCACCCCTTGCACCAGGCGAACCTAATTGGCCTTTTTCACCACTTTTACCAGGAATTCCCTTTTCTCCGATTACCCCTGATGTGCCTATTAAATAAAGCCAAAATACATAAAAACCAAATCAGTAGTATATAAGACATATCTATTCGTTTTAACCGGATGAGACACTAAAAATAAATATGATTCTTCTTATTATTCTAAATACAACTCAAAGTTTTATCACAGGGTCATCGTCGGAAACTCACTACTAATTACGCTTCCTTCCTCAGACAGGACACCCACTACTAATTACGCTTCCTTCCTCAGACAGGACACCCACTACTAATTACGCTTCCTTCTTCAGACAGGAAGCCCACTACTAACTACGCTTCCTTCCTCAGAGAGGAAACCCACTACTAATTACGCTTCCTTCCTCAAACAGGAAACCCACTACTAATTACGCTTCCTTCCTCAGACAGGAAGCCCACTACTAATTACTCTTCCTTCAGCAGACAGGAAACCCACTATTGATTACGCTTCGTTCCTCATTCCATTACCGTGGGTCGATTCGTACAAATTTTCGCGTTTTCATGAATATTCATCAAACAGAATTATACATTCAGATTAGCGCTTACGGAAATGGAATTCTTCAAAATTGGAGGTTAATATGGATAATCAATAATGAAATATCAATTTGTATGTAAATAAGCGTACTTTCCATCAAGTAAATTGTCAACTGTTTCTTTCTGAAACTCTTTTAATTCCTTTAAACCAAACGTATTCATCAACAAGGAGGACATTTTTTTCAGTATTTACATTATACCGAACAAGTGATAATAGGTGCAGTCTGATTGGTTTAAATAACTGAAGATGATGGCCAAGAAACCAATGAAATAGGCTCATGAATTATGCATGAGGATGAGGAAATTTGTACGAATCGACCCACGGTGATGAAGTGAGGAACGAAGAGTAATCAGCCGTGGATTTCCGACGATGTCACAGTGTAAACATTTAGCTATATTATCTACAAGTATATAATAAATTTATTGCTGACTTATATATATAGCAACGGCAGTTTTGAAGGTTGCGACAGACAATATCACTAGTAGTATCTATGTCATGTAACATGTTTTTAATTTTTCTTTTCCGGAAATTTGGTCTATTCCCGTCATCGGATTTTTATTTACGTAATGCAGAAACATGCTTACGTTTTGTGGCAAGTAGCCCAGCGCTACATTATTTCATTTTGGAAACCTTTGGAACATAATGGAGTAAGTTAAATATAATTATTGCATGTCCTATTGTAAGGATCTAGCGTACGCATTGTTTTCTTTATGATTTATAAGTGTATTTTTGCTATAAACACACAAACTTGCCGATCTATAACAGAACAATTTATGTTTTGTGTCACATAGTATTTCAAAATTATTTTGACATTCTGATGTTTGTAATTTACTTGGATAAATATTTCTGTATTGTTTATAACGTCCAAGGGTCGCGATAAGCTCTCCGTTATTGATTTTTGAAATATAGAACACTTTACATGCAAATGGATCTGAAATATACAGTACCGCGCTGATGTACAGTACTTCAAACACCGTTGTCAGTGTAATTGTAAATACCGCACTTTTTTATTGCATTTTGAATGTTGGTTACAGAACAACTTTTAAAGGTGTTTTTTTTCATATACAGTGCTACACAGTCATAATGCACTTTGAGTAATACAGTGCTGCACAGTGAAACCTACATTTACTCGCACAATGACTGAGTTGTTACATTTTTTGTATTGGTTTATGGTATTGGAAACATTGTATTAAACTGGTTATTGGGCAATATTGATATACATTTTGTAATATGTACTAATTTCAGTCAACGCTCAAGTA
>MJUT01047825.1:240082-258660 GCA_002080005.1 Gigantidas platifrons | reverse complement strand
CTTTCAGTTGATGCCACCTATAAGCTTGTTCCCTATGCATCGTCTTCAGTGATTGGTAAGTTCCACCAACAGTCTACAATACAAGGGAGATAAATATAGATTAAAATGGGAAAAGAACAGATTTAATAAAAACATAGATATCCAACTTAATGTGCCTCACGCGTTTCTGGACAAACCTCCATCAGGTACGATCTAAGCCGAAATAACTGAAAGCCAAATAAGACAAACATCTTTCGAAGCAAGGAAACCAAAGTTCATTAACAAGATACCCACAGTCAGTTAATGTCACCTATGTCTTAGTGTACATGTAGAAATGAAAACATATTTATCTCATAATCCGTCGTGGACATGATCGTATGGTAGTTACTGTCAAAAATACCAACGCATTCAGTATCTGTTTCCTCTAACGTTGCGAGTTCTGTTTCCCTTTGTGGAGACTTGGCCAAAAGAATAAGGACAATACAAAAAAAGCAACGACTCATAAAGTACTATACTGAAAACGAAAGATTGATATGTTGATGGTTGATTGGTGGTGCTTCACGCCACTTTCAACAATATTTCAGTTATATCGTGGCTGTCAGTTTTATTGGTGGAGGAAACCGGAGTACCTGGAGAACACCACCGACCTGTTTTAGGTCACTGGCAAACTTTATCACATAATGGTGTATTCAGTGCACCTCGTCATGAACGGGATTCGAACTCATAACTTTAGTGGTGATAAGCACTTATTGCACAGTTATTAAGAGAAACTTGGAAGATACCAAGGAGGTAATTGGAAGAATCAATCAAAGATGGATAGACACTACAATGGCAAGGATACAATGATCTACAATGTCAAGGATACAATGATCTACAAACACTACACATATGTATACCTGAATGCCTACATACAGTGTGTTAATATTAGAACCATACATGAAGCACCACAGACTTAGACATCGGTTTTGGTTATCGTGTAGTATTGTTGATGTCAGTTCAGCATAATCTCCAGTACTATGACTAGATGTCTTTATGTATATATACCTTCCTACTTTTGTACCTAAAATGTGAAGTATAAGTAATGTTGGATTAACAGGTGCTCAAACGCTATTTTCAAGAAGAGCTTGAAGATACCAAAGAGGTAATCAGAATCCGTAAATCAAAGAAGGTTAAGATAACACAATGGCCAAGAGAAAAAGTACAACAGGACAAACAACGACCAACAAAACATTATACATAAAACTAAAGATCGCGTTACACGGTCATGTGTATTAGTGCTACACGGTCATGTGTATTCGTGCTACACGTTCATGTGTATTAGTGCTACACGGTCATGTGTATTAGTGCTACACGGTCATGTGTATTAGTGCTCTATGGTCAAGTGTATTAGTGCTCTATGGTCATGTGTATTAGTGCTCTGTGGTCATGTGTATTAGTGCTACACGGTCATGTGTATTAGTGCTACACGGTCATGTGTATTAGTGCTACACGATCATATGTATTAGTGCCACACGGTCATGTGTAATAGTGCTCTATGGTCATGTGTATTAGTGATATACGGTCATGGGCATTAGTGCTACACGGTCATGTGTATGAGTGCTACATGGTCATGTGTATTAGTGCTACACGGTCATGTGTATTAGTGCTACACGGTCATTTGTATTAGTGGTACAGGGTCATGTGTATTAGTGCAACACGGTCATGTGTATTAGTGCTACACTGTCATGTGTATGAGTGTTCTACGGTCATGTGTATTAGTGTTACACGGTCATGTGTATTAGTGCTACACGGTCATGTGTAATAGTGCTCTATGGTCATGTGTATTAGTGATATACGGTCATGTGCATTAGTGCCACACGGTCATGTGTATGAGTGCTACATGGTCATGTGTATTAGTGCTACACGGTCATGTGTATTAGTGCTACACGGTCATGTGTATTAGTGGTACAGGGTCATGTGTATTAGTGCAACACGGTCATGTGTATTAGTGCTACACTGTCATGTGTATGAGTGCTCTACGGTCATGTGTATTAGTGTTACACGGTCATGTGTATTAGTGCTACACGTTCATGTGTTTTAGTGCTCTACGGTCATGTGTATTAGTGCCATACGGTCATGTGTATTAGTGCTACACGGTCATGTGTATTAGTGCTACAGGGTCATGTGTATGAGTGCTCTACGGTCATGTGTATTAGTGCTACACGGTCATGTGTATTAGTGCTACACGGTCATGTGTATTAGTGCTACACGGTCATGTGTATTAGTGCTCTACGGTCATGTGTATCAGTGTTAAACGGTCATGTGTATTAGTGCTACACGGTCATGTGTATTAGTGCTACACGGTCATGTGTATTAGTGCTATACGGCCATGTGTATTAGTGGTAAACGGTCATGTGTATTAGTGCTACACGGTCATGTGTATTAGTGCTACACGGTCATGTGTATTAGTGCTGCACGGTCATGTGTATTAGTGCTAAACGGTCATGTGTATTAGTGCTACACGGTCATGTGTATTAGTGCTACACGGTCATGTGCATTAGTGCTATACGGTCATGTGTATTAGTGCTACACGGTCATGTGTATTAGTGATCTATGGTCATGTGTATTAGTGCTCTACGGTCATGTGTATTAGTGCTAAACGGTAATGTGCATTAGAGCTACACGGCCATGTGTATTAGTGCTATTCGGTCATGTGTATTAGTGCTCAACGGTCATGTGTATTAGTGCTACACGGTCATGTGTATTAGTGCTCTACGGTCATATGTATTAGTGCTCTACGGTCATGTGTATTGGTGCTAAACGGTCATGTGTATTAGTGCTACATGGTCATGTGTATTAGTGCTCTACGGCCATGTGTATTAGTGCTATACGGTCATGTGTATTAGTGCTACACGGTCATGTGTATTAGTGCTACACGGTCATGTGTATGAGTGCTCTACGTCATGTGTATTAGTGCTACACGGTCATGTGTATTAGTGCTACACGGTCATGTGCATTAGTGCTATACGGCCATGTGTATTAGTGCTACACGGTCATGTGTATTAGTGCTACATGGTCATGTGTACTAGTGCTCTACCGTCATGTGTATTAGTGCTACACGGTCATGTGTATTAGTGCTCTACGGTCATGTGTATTAGTGCTAAACGGTCATGTGTATTAGTGCTACACGGTCATGTGTATTAGTGCTACATGGTCATTGTATTAGTGCTAAACGGTCATGTGTATTAGTGCCACACGGTCATGGGTATTAGTGCTACACGTCATGTGTATTAGTGTTCTACGGTCATGTGTATTAGTGTTCTACGGTCATGTGTATTAGTGCTCTACGGTCATGTGTATTAGTGCTACACGGTCATGTGTATTAGTGCTACACGGTCATGTGTATTAGTGCTCAACGGTCATGTGTATTAGTGCTCTACGGTCATGTGTATTAGTGCTACACGGTCATGTGTATTAGTGCTCTACGGTCATGTGTATTAGTGCTATACGGCCATGTGTATTAGTGCTACACGGTCATGTGTATTAGTGCTACACGGTCATGTGTAATAGTGCTAAACGGTCATGTGTATTAGTGCTACACGGTCATGTGTATTAGTGCTACACGGTCATGTGTATTAGTGCTCTACGGTCATGTGTATTAGTGCTAAACGGTCATGTGTATTAGTGCTACACGGTCATGTGTATTAGTGATACACGGTCATGTGTATTAGTGCTAAACGGTCATGTATATTAGTGCTACACGGTCATGTGTATTAGTGCTACACGGTCATGTGTATTAGTGCTCTACGGTCATGTGTATTAGTGCTATCGATCTTCACAATGTTTCTACAATTTAGCGATTAGATTTTAGAACTGTTCCAACAGGGTGGTATATACTTTTTATTTTTCATTTTTGTTCAACATGTTCACTACTTATGATATCTTAACCTCTTCTCCGGTTCGTCGTGGTTGTGATCATATGCTTGTTGGATTTACAACTGTAACGTGTAGGGCGCGTTACTCTAGTTTGTCTGTATCCCTTTTCACGGAGTTTGAGAAGCAATACAATTGAAACCCAAACTATTGAAAGTCAAACCCAAACATTCCTGAATAACTGAAACAATTACATATGGTTTGGAAATTCAACACAATATGTATCCTTAAAAACAATTCCAAGATCTTAAGATTTACAACAAACAAACGTCCATTCAAACATATATTATAAAAAAATTCATATAACAACGAACAGACAAAGAAAACACAAAGCGCTATCAAACCTTGAAACACCTATGTTTCACAAATGCTGAATATAAACAGCACAAACTATAGAACAATCAAGTTACCTGTGGCTATCCTAAACTATTAAATCTTCTACCGCTGCTCTTCTCTGCAAACTTTGCAGGTCGCTTTCACGATAAGAAATGACGAACCAAATACAAATTTATCTCTCTTTATTTACCCCTATTTTGGGTTTATACCATTGTTCTTTCAAAGGGATGACAGCATGGACGAGTCCATATGAACTGTCAGTCATCGTTATCTTTCCCTTTGGTGCTAAGAACTGCGCAATTTCTCTTATCAGCTGTCAATCATTGTTACCTGATTCAATGTATTTGAATACAGCGCAGTTACACAACCATAATAACATAACGGTATGTTTTAAACAAATTAAACGCTACAAGAAAGTATTCTTACTACCTTTTGTTACACAACTACCTGTGCAAGGAGTACATATCCCCATTACAGTTGTGTGTTCGAATCCCGCTCATGGCGAGGTGTACTCGATACACTATTATGTGATAAAATGTGTCAGTGACTTGCTACATGTCGGTGGCTTTCTCTGGGTACTGCGGTTTCCTCCACCTATAAATCTGACCACCACGCTATAGATGAAATATTGTTGAAAGTGGCGTTTAACATCACCAACCATCAACCAACCTAAATTTAATTCAATATTAGAATTTTGTAAAAATTGCGACAATCTGCCTTACACATGTAGGTATTATAATAATGTAACTATCATGAATATAACTTACTTGTAACATTAACAGTTGCTTAAACATGTACACTAGTGATGGTGTTTCTCTCCTCTTGGTGTCCTGTAGGACTGTAGGGGGTCCACTAGTTTCACTCTCTAGCAAAGCAACAACTTCATTTGCCTGTTAATATAATGGCTTTAAACCAACTAAACTAACCTGATATAACAATATATAGCATTAAAATGATTTATATCTAAAAGATAGCTGCATATTGAAATGACAAATTTAATCAAGAATGAATCCTCAATACGAAAAACAACGGCGGTATAAACTATTGTTATATGCCATCTTTATTAAGATTAGTTTGACGATACCAAAGAGGTAATAAGAAGCTGTAAATAAAAGAACAGACAATACCATGATCGAAGGAAAAAGGGACAAATCACCAACAATGATCTACAAATCACTACGCAGAAAGCAAAAGATTGAACAACTCAAATCTGTGGTGCTCCTACCGGTAAGTAGTTCCTTCTCCTTTAGTGGCACCCGTCGTGTTAATGCTAAACGAAACGAACATCACGTGATAAGGAATCATGTTAGACACCAGTAACCGAAAAAGACAAATAAATTCTATATAAAGCAGAAACCCTACACGACAAATGGAACATCAGAACACTGAACTAAAAAGACATATTTATATATAAATGAACAAAATAAACAACACAAACCTAATCTGGGGGACTATTAGTCTCCGATGGTATCCCCGTCCAGTAGTCAGTGCTTCGGTACTTAAATGATTTATAAGGTATATTTTGTTATCGAAATTTAGCACATGGATTTCACAAATTCTATCTATACATTGTCCTATAAATGTCTGTCCGATAAATAACATTATGACTTCTGTACATATGTCCTTACCAGAATAGCTTCCCCTTCACAGTGTTTCTCCAGCATGTGTAACTTCTCAGACACGTACAGATATTCTTGTTTTAAACTGTACGTCTTGTGGTATTGCCAGATTGACAATATAATAAAAATATCACTGTATAATGTCGTTAAATATATAAGAACAGTGCGGGAGACATGCTTTAACGCCATGTTTATTATTTCTTATCTTCATGAGGGTCTGTATGGTTCTATTAAAGTAATAGACTGATATTAAGACTACAAATACCTAACCTTATGTGATTTTAACAGACTTTTGCTATCTTGTTTAATTAAGCGCTCTGTGTTTTCTTGCTCCAAAATAATTTAAAAGTCGTTTGAAGCAAGAAAAACATAAGGGTCTAAGCAGAATAACCAAAAACAGCCACGGCCACCTATGTATGGGAGAAGAGAACCTTAATTTTAATAATAATTACATGACTTAGGAACTGTAAATTTCGATTGGAAATATATCTTATAAATCATTTAAGTACCGGAGCACTGACTACTGGACGATGATGCCATCGGGACTAATAGTAGTCCACCAGTCGAGGTATCGACCTAGTGGTAATAATAAAAAATCGAGAAATCATCAGAGTTCCAACAGCCGAGTTGCAAATCAAAATATTGGGCCATTTAATTTGCCTATTCGCCCTGATCATAAACATACATGGTTTAGAGGTGGGGATCTCAACCATTAAAAAGTTCATTTCAGGTAGCGAGTGGGGTATGACCCCCGGGACCTGACCTATAAGACATTTAATTTGCATAGTCATTCTGATCATAAATATATATGGCTTAGGGGTGGGATCTCAACCATTAAAAAGTTCACTTCAGGTAAGTGGTTGGTATGACCCCTCGGGACCTGAGCTATAAGGATTTAGGCATTTAATTTGCCTAGTCACCTTGATCATAAATATATATGGTTTATGGGTGGGGATCTCAACCATTAAAAAGTTCATTTCAGGTAGTGGCTGGGGTATGACCCCGGGGCCTGCGCTATAATGCATTTAAAATGCCTAGTCATCCTGATAATAAATATATATGGCTTAGGGGTGGGGATCTCAACCATTAAAAAGTTCATTTCAGGTAGAGAGTGGGGTATGACCCCCGGGACCTGACCTATAAGACATTTAATTTGCATAGTCACTCTGATCATAAATATATATGGCTTAGGGGTGGGATCTCAACCATTAAAAAGTTTACTTCAGGTAGGGGGTGGGTATGATCCCCGGACCTGAACTATAAGGCTTTAGGCATTTAATTTGCCTAGTCACCTTGATCATAAATATATATGGTTTATGGGTGGGGATCTCAACCATTAACAAGTTCATTTCAGGTAGTGGCTGGGGTATGACCCCGGGGCCTGCGCTATAATGCATTTAAAATGCCTAGTCATCCTGATAATAAATATATATGGCTTAGGGGTGGGGATCTCAACCATTAAAAAGTTCATTTCAGGTAGCGAGTGGGGTATGACCTCCGGGACCTGACCTATAAGACATTTAATTTGCATAGTCACTCTGATCATAAATATATATGGCTTAGGGGTGGGATCTCAACCATTAAAAAGTTTACTTCAGGTAGGGGGTGGGTATGACCCCCGGACCTGAACTATAAGGCTTTAGGCATTTAATTTGCCTAGTCACCTTGATCATAAATATATATGGTTTATGGGTGGGGATCTCAACCATTAAAAAGTTCATTTCAGGTAGTGGCTGGGGTATGACCCCGGGACCTGCGCTATAATGCATTTAATTTGCCTAGTCATCCTAATCATAAATATATATGGCTAAGGGGTGGGGATCTCAACCATTAAACAGTTCATTTCAGGTAGGGAGTGGGGTATGACCCCCGGGACCTGACCTATAAGACATTTAATTTGCATAGTCACTCTGATCATAAATATATATGGCTTAGGGGTGAGATCTCAACCATTAAAAAGTTTACTTCAGGTAGGGGGTGGGTATGACCCCCGGACCTGAACTATTAGGCTTTAGGCATTTAATTTGCCTAGTCACCCTGATCATAAATATATATGGCTTAGGGGTGGGGATCTCAACCATTAAAAAGTTCACTTCAGGTAGAGGGTGCGGTATGACCCCGAGGCCTGAGTTATAATGCATTTAATTTGCCTAGTCACCTTGATCATAAATATATATGGTTTATGGGTGGGAATCTCAACCATTAATAAGTTCACTTCAGGTAGGGGCTGGGGTATGACCCCGGAGCCTGCGCTATAATGCATTTAATTTGCCTAGTCTTCCTGTTCATAAATATATATGGCTTTGGGGTGGGGATCTCAACCATTAAGAAGTTCATTTCAGGTAGGGAGTGGGATATGACCCCCCGGGACCTGACCTATAAGGCATTTAATTTGCATAGTCACTCTGATCATAAATATATATGGCTTAGGGGTGGGATCTCAACCATTAAAAAGTTCACTTCAGGTAGGGGGTGGGTATGACCCCCCGGACCTGAGCTATAAGGTTTTAGGTATTTAATTTTCCTAGTCACCCTGATCATAAATATATATGGCTTAGGGGTGGGGATCTCAACCATTAAAAAGTTCACTTCAGGTAGAGGGTGCGGTATGACCCCGGGCCTGAGTTATAATGCATTTAATTTGCCTAGTCATCCTGATCATAAATATATATGGTTTAGGGGTGGGGATCTCAACCATTAACAAGTTAACTTCAGGTATGGGTGCGGTATGACCCCGAGGCCTGAGCTATAAGGCATTTAACTTTCCTAGTCAACCTGATCATAAATATATATGGTTTAGGGTGGGGATCTCTGTCACATTTTTTAAAAAAGAAGATTCCCCAGGGGGGTTGGGCTGAGCCCCGGGGATAAAACATGTTGAATGCACAACTTCACATTGACATCTCCACCCATACCAAATATTAAGTGTCTATCTTTTGTAGTTTCAGAGAAATGTGTAATTCTCAAAATATGCACTTTTTCTATAAATAAGCCATGATTTTACAAGAAAAAGCAATAGATTATTCTGAATTTCGAACTCGCTCTCAATAATAGTGTAATAATGCTTCCTACCAAAAATTATGTTGATCGGCCGAAAACTAAGAGCGCTATCGCGTTAACGAAGATAATTCTCAAAATATGTACTTTTTCTATTAAAAAAACATGATTTTACAAGAAAAAAAACAATAGATTAATCTGAATTTCGAAGTCGCTCTAAATAATAGTGTAATAATGCTTCCTACCATAAATTATGTTGATCGGCAAATAACTAAGAGCGCTATTGCGTTAACGAAGATAGGTTAACATCCATACAACCACACACCCACACACTCGCCCGCCCGCCCGCCGCCTTTCACCAAAACATAAGCCGACTACAACTTCGTTGCAACTCGGCCAAAAAAAATACATCTAATAAATCATGATACCCTCGGGAACTAATAGTTCTTCAGATTCAGAAGAGGTATCGCCCCAGTGATAGTAATAAAAACGTAGGGAACTAATAGTTCACCAGAAGAGCTATTGACCCAGTGATAGGAATAAATACATTGTCGACTAATAGTCTACCAGCCGAGGAATCCACCCAGTGATAGGAATAAAAACGTAGGGAACTAATAGTCCACCAGCAGAGATATCAACCCAGTGATAGTAGTAAAACGTAGGGAACTAATAGTCCACCAGCAGAGATATCGAAACAGTGATAGTAATAAAAACCTTGTCAACTAATAGCTCACCAGCCGAGGAATCGACAAAGTGATAGTAATAAAAACGTAGTCGAATAATAGTTTACTAGCTGAGGAATTGACCTATTGTTAGTTATATAAACGTAGTCGACTAATTATAGCCTACCATCAGAGGTATCTACCCAGAAATTGTAATAAAAACCTAGTCCAGTAATAGCCCACCGGCAGTGGTATCGACACAGTGATAGCAATGAAAACGTACCGGTAGTCGAATATTGTCCACTGGCAGTGGTATCGACACAGTGATAGCAATGAAAACGTAGTCTACTATTGTCCACTGGCAGTGGTATCGACACAGTGATAGTAATAAAAACGTAGTCGACAATAGTCCACTGGCAGTGGAATCGATACAGTGATAGTAATAAAAACCTAGTCAACTAATAGTCCATCAGCCGAGGAATCGACACAGTGATAGTAATAAAAGTGTAGTCAGCTTATAGTCCATCAGCCGAGGAATCGATACAGTGATAGTAATAAAAACTTAGTCAACTAATAGTCCATCAGCCGAGGAATCGATACAGTGATAGTAATACAAACTTAGTCAACTAATAGTCCACCAGCCGAGGAATCGACACAGTGTTAGTAATAAAAACGTTGTCGAATAATAGTTTAACAGCCGAGGAATCGACCTATTGCTACAATGTAGTAATAAAAACGTAGTCTACTAATTATAGCCTACCATTAGATGTATCCACCCAGAAATTGTAATACAAACTTAGTTCACTAACAGCTCACCAGCAGTGGTATCGACCCAGTGATAGTAATAAAAACGTAATCAACTAATCGTCCATCAGCCGAGGAATCGACACAGTGATTGTAATAAACCATAGTCAACTAATAGTCCACTATCAGAGGAATCGACCCAGAAATTGCTTTAAAAACCTAGTTCACTAATAGCTCACCAGCAGTGGCATCGACCCAGTGATAGTAATAAAAACGTAATCAACTAATAGTCCATCAGCCGAGGAATGGACACAGTGATTGTAATAAAACATAGTCAACTAATAGTCCACTATCAGAGGTATCGACACAGAAATTGCTTTAAAAACCTAGTTCACTAATAGCTCACCAGCAGTGGTATCGACCTAGTGATAGTAATAAAAACGTAGTCAACTAATAGCCCACCAGCAGTGGTATTGACACAGTGATAGTAATAGCTAGAGGCTCCCAAGAGCCTGTATAGCTCACCTGGGTATAATAACAACATGAGTCAATACAACTTGATAACTTTGGTAAAACAAATAACAAATGTAGCCCTCGTCATTGCAGACCTCTTCTACAAAAATATTTGGGCAGGGGTTCACCCTTTAATGTAAGTTATCAAAATAGTTGTAAAAACATTTATGTCAATGATTCTCAAAATTTAGCTTTTGCTACTTCACATTATGTAATAGAATTGCTCCCCTTTGATTATTTGAGTAACCAAAAGCAGTGAGTCAACAAAAAATGCATTTCAAGAGGAATAACTCTTCACACAGTTGTCACACATTTTCAACTGTGGGGAAATGTTTTGTAGATCTTGAATTGCTGAACATGTTTGCAGTTTAAACTTTCTCTCTATCTCTACATGTAATATTTTTTAGATATAAGATGAAAGTATTAAAATTTAGAACATTTTGATGAAAAAATGGCAATAACACCAAGCTGGGTAATTAGATTTACTGCAAAATTACAGAGTAGGTAGATCTTGACATACTGAACATGTTTGCTGTTTACACTTAGCATCTATCTCTTATAGTTTTTGAAATACAGGACGAAAAGTATTAAAATGTTGAAAATTTGATAAAAAAAAAAAAAAGAAAAAAAAAGGACAATAACTCCAACATGAGTAAGCAAATTTACTTCACAATTGCAGGGTAGGTAGATCTTGACATGCTGAACTTGTTTGCAGTTTAAACTTAGCATCTATCTCTTATAGTTTTTGAAATAAAGGACGAAAACTATTACAATTTGGAAAATGTGATGTTAAAAAGGGCAATAACTCCAAAATGGGTAATGGGATTTACTGCACAATTGCAGGGTAGGTAGATCTTGACAGGGCGCACATTTTGCAATTTAAACTTAACATCTATCTTTAATAGTTTTTGAAATAAAGGACGAAAAGTATTAAAATTTTGAAAATTTGATGAAAAAAGGGAAATAACTTCAAAATGAGTAATGGGATTTACTTCAAAATTGCAGGGTGTGTAGATCTTGACATGTTGCACATTTTTGTGATTTAAACTTAACCTTTATCTCTTATAGTTTTGTGAAATATAAGACGGAAAGTATTAAAAATAAAAAATTAAAATTGATGAAAAAAGGGAAATAACTCAAAGATAGGTAATCAGATATACTTCAAAATTGCAGGGTAGGTAGATCTAGCTGTGCTGAACATTTTTATTCCTTGTCAGATTTTTGATATTATTAACGGTTTTTGAGTTATTACCCAAAACCTGCAATTTTACCATATGTTCTATTTTTAGTAACAGCGGCCATGTTGGTCGGTGCACGGCATCACTGGACACAATTTTGAAACTAGACACCCTAGTGATGATTTAGACCAAGTTTGGTTTCAATTGGTCAAGTACTTTCAGAGGAGAAGATTTTTGGAAAAAGTTTACGACGGACGACGGACGCCAAGTGATGGCAATAGCTCACATGACCCTTCGGGTTTATTAGATTTCCATTCTATAAAAGTATATCTTTATTTTTTTCTGACAATATTAAATTTGTATTTACCAATGCTGAAATATAAAATAACCTGTTCTGTATAGTAGTGAAGCATCTTTTTGTTGTGATAGAGACAAAACAGGGAAAAACTCATCATTGTTTCTGTGTATAGTTTTGTTTTAACTGGCAGATAATTGACAACATACAATGTATATATTTATAGTGGCCTTAGCTTTAGGTAAACAAATGTGAAATAAACACATTATTAGTGGATTTAAATAATCTGATCAATATTACAAACTTTTTTATTATATTTGTAGGCATTCAGACAGACGAATCATCAATGCGACCAATCATGAAAGATGCATATCAACTGGTTAGACCAAATACTCTTGATAATACAACTTTTGTTGGTGGCGTTCCAAGGACAACAAAAAGCAGCAGTGATGATCCATTTTCATCATCCATGAAAGATGACGTAAAAGAAGATCCAACCTATGACCCAAATTCTCCTTTTTCATCAGATGATGAAAAGTGCGAACATGAAGATTCTAATTTAAATGAACAAGAGAGGTATGAATAATTCTTTGTAACAATCATTGATATCAGGTACCTGCACACAAGTTTGAAGGTCCAGAAGGGCCCCATGCGAGGTCGCAGGTTACTTTAAAAAAAACAAAGAGGTTGCGATTATGTCCCAGTGTTTTTTTTATACTCGGGTCTGTTTGATTGGTTTCCTTTTAATAGTATTCCATTGCCGCATTCTGCTTTAATGCTACATTTAATGTTGCATGTCTTCATGTGAAAATTTTATAGATATAATGTAATAATAATGCTTATCATATTGTATATTGTATGTATATGGAGAAGACAATACTAAGTTGAAAAACTTGTGTCTGATCCTTTTGTCACTATTTAGACAATAAAATATGTTTAAATAAAAAAGATTAAGGTAGATTTTGATACATAGTTTTGTGAGGTTGCAGGTCGTGTTTAAAGCAAAGGTGGTTTTTAACACCCATCAGGTCGGAAGTCGCACACCAAAACGCGTAAGGTCGCAGGTCGGATTTGACCCTTCTGCAACCTCAAGTTTGATGGTAACACAACATAACTTATATGTTCAGTATAAGAGAAGTTAAGGGAATGAAGGGGTAAATATTGATAAGACGACAACCCAAAACGATAAATCAAGGAAAAAATTCAAAAATAGGTCCCCATGAATTCTTCACTAAGAGCGTACATAACCAGTTTGTTTCAAATTTTTGTTTATTATATCTCTATCTCACGACATGGGGTATACAGTTTTATCAACTGTGTATTTACATAGAGATTTTTATATTTGTTTATTAGTTTTCATGCCAGGATTGGGAAGAAATACTGCAGTGTTACACAACCGTCAAATTTTTTGATAACTTTATATTGTGTCAACACTCACCTTACATGTACACCTGTTCAACTTTCCTGTGCTGTGGTCGTATCATACTTCCCTCGGCGTATCCCTTTTAAAAAATGCACCCGTCAAATGTGGACAGACATATTATGGCAAATTTCTGTCTGTCAGTCAGTCTGCCGTCCACACTTCGTTCAAAAACTAAGGTTTGCTAATGTCAAATTTCACTAAGCTTAATATAAATGTAAAGACTGTTGGACCGTTTTATACATTTTTTTTTACACTCATGATTGTTTTTTTTTTCAGACACAAACCGATTGAAGACCAAACCAAATTCTTAGTTTTTACCTCCTGTTTTCTCGAGTTATTTGAGAGATGTCCCAGATGCTGTGGGAAACATATTGGGCAATATCATGTACATTAATGGCTCTATGGTAAAGATTGAAAAAAAGTGTGCAATGTGCCATTATTTGCGCTACTGGTTTAGCCAACCATTTGTAGGAGGGAAGCCAGCTGGTAACTTATTGCAGTCAGCTGGCATACTTTTCTTTGGATCCATACCCACTACAATATTGATGATGTACAAGTTCATGAACGTACCCTGCATAAGCATGAGCACCTATATCAACCACCAGCAGTTTTACTTGTACCGATCAATAGCACATGTTTGGTCTAATAACCAGAAGGATTATGTGAATTCAGTGGTAGCAGTAAACCCATCTGTTGTCCTTGCTGGTGATGGGAGATGTGATTCACCAGGTTAGTTTGCTAAATATGGAAGCTTCAATGTAATGGACCTACAGGAAGGTGTTGTTGTAGATGTACAGCTAGTGTAAGTAAGTTTAATATGGCTCCACTTTAAATACAGTGCATTCGTTTAGTTGGGTAATGTGATACAGTCAACAGTGTGTGTGACCTAAATCAAAGACTAGTATTAGGTCTTACCATTGGTACCCTACCCCCTCCCCCCCCCAACACACAACAGTAAAATGCATCGAACACCTAAGTGGTTTTGATTGTATGCAGAGGTACATATTATATTACTTCTAATATGTTCATGTCCCTTGGTCTGTTATTAATTTACTATTTAATCCCCTGCCTTAGGTGGATACAGTTTTGCACCCAGTCTGTCAGTCTGTCAATTTATTTGGTAATGCCTGAACATGTTGACTTAAATATTAGGTACTTGGTTAAATCATGTGAGGTTACAGTTGCATTGTAAATTTGTTTCGGACTGATGATTTTACTGCAGAGTTATGGTCCGTGGACTTTGATTTTTCCAGATAATTTTCAGTTGTCGGGAATTGTTTTCGTAACGCCTCAACCTTTTTAAGGTATAAATTTATGCAGCCGATAGGTATTATGTATTGCTGTGAAATATTCTCAGAATGCTCGTTCCATGATAAAATATCATTGGAAATACAAAGTGGAAAAATTGTCAGTTTAATAAAATTATGAATTTTTCTATTTAAATGATTTAGAGAACAATTTGAGGCAAACATTCATACAGACTTCATATATTATGCAAATTTATATTTATATATTTTAAACTTTTCACTTTATATTATATCTGGAGATATACACCACTCGTAAAATGAAAATATATAAACGAATAGTACTGACTGTGTAGTGCAGATTGAAAAAAGTGTAAATGTACAATATTATACATTTATTTCCCTTTGAATAGGGAGACACGACCGTTTGTTTACTCGAGGGAAACATGACTTCCCGAGGGTGAATAAACGTTGTGTCTCTCGTAAGAAAGGGAAATTAATGTTTTATTCCACGCGAGCCTATCATTTTGTTGTGTTGATTGTGCTTCTAGCTCTTCGTCATTTTGTAAACAATGGAATATTAACGGAATAGGGAGCGAAACGAATAACGTTGATACTAATGATAAATCTAGAGAGGATACGGATAAGATGAATATGAAAGTGGAACACGATGTTTTGTTCAGTGTGACGTACGACAGTCTTGACCAGTCAAATATAGCTGCATTAATTTAATAAAGTGGAATAATATTAGTTGTACAAAACAAAAATGAACTGAAAAGTGAAAATATACTTTTTCCCATCTTCAAAAATCCAGCCTAACCCCTTCTCCTTTCCATCCTTGAAACCATGGTGTACTGCATTCTACAAAATAAATTATGTTCATCTTAATCAATAACATTAAATCTAAGCAGAGGGAGATTATCACAGACTCAAATTAAAATGTGAAATGTACCATAGTTACTGGAGTTGTGTTTATATTTAAATAAGTTGAAACAATAAAATCATTTAAAATATGTTTTAATAAGCAGTGGATTTTTTATAGTATACTACTCTTGGAATTCGAATACCAAAAAATATACCTTAACTGTCCGAACAACACATTCATTCATGACATGAATGTGTTTAGCTCACGATACAACAATTTACATCATGTAGCATGTTACTTGTACCTTCTTATAAACAGAGACATAATTAGCTCAGAATCTCTTCTGTGAATCAGGAATCGATTCATGGATGGTATTAAACATCAAGATGCATTTGTGCACTGGTGGATCATTACAACCCTTTCCATTTATGCAAAGACTATGACGACATTTCTAGGATAAAAGTATTTTTTTCAAATTCTTTTCTTTGTCAGAAGTGCACAAAAGCTGTCGATACTTCTTTTGAGAGAGGACATCAGGCACAATTACTTATTTCCATTATTATTTTATTAACTATTAATAATACCTTTATACCAACTGGTACATTAATCTTCTCAGTATATGTAGCTACATTCATCTGTGTCTTTAATCTGATATTTTCTTCTTGCATATTTTTTACCCTTTGCAAGATTTCTTCCTGTCGTTCATATATTTTTATCATAATTGATTTTGTGTCTACAAAAAAATCATAATTACATGTATATGATGTAATGTCTAGATAATCTCATGGCAATCTGATTTTTATTAGCTTGGGCAATATACCAATGAAAAGATAACAAAATATTTCATGATCTACACAGATCGATATAAATGTGACAGTCATACATTCAAGTCATGTACAAATGTCTATGTCTCTCAGATACCGGAATTTATATCTTGTATCTTGTGGTTTTAATAATTCTCCCCTCCCCTTTCCATTTATTTTTTTCTGTGAGGTTGCTTCACGCTTTGACATAGTAAATAAAAACTTAATAGTTGGTAATAATTTAGTAGTAGACTGTTAGACACTCTCAAATATCATACATCTCCACATATTATACTACAGTCCATTAAGAAAATCAATGAAAAATTTAACATACCCAAAGTTGAAATATCAGTATTTCTAAGTATAGGAGTAGTTGCAGGCCTAGGCGTGCTACTTCTTCCTGGTGTCGATTCCTGTTCTCCTCGTCTAGGCGCCCCATTTAATGTGAATTCGAAATTAGAAGTACTTGGTTGGTTTGTTGAGCCAGCTGCTGTGACAGGGTTTGATGTTCTCTGAAAAAAAATCTGAGTTAAAAAAAAATTATCACATTATTAAATGGTAATGTATATATATAAAATATCCTGTTAAGGGTTGGCATCTGGGGTCTGGTCTAAGTAGTTAATCTTAACAAATCTATAGGGATCTGACACATGCTTTTGTCTTTCGATTGATGAAAAAATAAAAAAAATAATAACACCCACCACCCCCCTAAAAAAATAAAAATTGACCCAGATATATATTATATATAAAGGTGCATTTTATTTTTAAAAAAAGTTGGCGGGGGAAGTATGTTATTCTTTCATCAATCAAAAGACACAAGGCCATAGCCTACAACCAAGATTAAATTCATGAGCCCCTCTCCCCCCTTTTTTTTCCTATCCCTCTCAGGCTCGGGTTCAACTGGACCTTGCGCCATGCAGTTTATTCAATTCTCTGTTGTTGAATTAAGGAGGTTTCAAGATCAAGATCACTCACTACGGTTCATTGGTATAAACATATTTATTCATGATAAACTGTTATGTTATAATACATACACATTTTGTTTAACATGACAGGATTCAGTTCATTTGAGCTTGATGATGAGTTACTTCCCCTTTGTTTATATAGGCAACAAACGTAAAGATGGCGGCGGATCAAGCAAGACGGGCTGTTTGAAAAATATTTTTTGCAGAGAAAAAAACTTTCAATAGACAAAGTCAAGACGATTAAACTTTTAAAAGTTAGATTTACGGATGCTACTGCTGAGTCTTCATAGTCGGAAATATCCGAATCGATCCATTCATCGTTCATGGACTGAGATTGATCTCATTCGGCGGCTTCGTTGTTCTGAGACTGATTTTATTATGTCCATGAAATCCACCAATCTCTTCCTTTTACTTGGCATACTTAAAGCAGGTTTAGAAACCTGTTTGCTGCAAGCAACAGATTCGGTATCATCGTCCGAATTTTCACTGTGGCTAGACATTTTCTGTGTTCAGTAACTTCAGTGAGGTTTTGTTGCACATGAACTAGTCTAGTACTGGCGCCGAAATTTGAGACAACACGTGTGCACCACAGCGAGATCGGCACTGATTATTGGGATGCTGATTGGTTGATGATAATCAGTTTCCTTATACAGATTGGAAATTTCCACGCAAATTAAGCGTACAGGTGCCATTTTAAAGAAATTTTGTAGAACAAAGAACATACATGTGCAGTTTATACCATCAAATGTACATGTACCATTCTATCTAAAAACAATTTGGAAAGTAAGTACATTTTTTTTGGTATCTGTATACAGGTATTTTACAATGTCGCTTTTTAGCACAATTTAGTACTATTTGTTTGATATATTTACATGTAATGTATATACACATGTCATGATTGTTGATGTACATATAGTACATGTATTCCCTTATACATGTAGTTTAATTTGCTGTACCTACATTGTTGTACCTACCCACAAAAATTGTCCATATTAAAAATATTGTATTAATGTTTATTTTATACATGTATAATGTATAGAAAT
>MJUT01047825.1:202577-216696 GCA_002080005.1 Gigantidas platifrons | reverse complement strand
AATATCTAAATATCATATTGTTGTAAATAAAACAAGAAATATCTAAATATCATATTGTTGTAAAAAAAGAAACAAGAAATATCTTAATGTCATATTGTTGTAAAAAAACAAGAAATATCTTAATATCATATTGTTGTAAAAAACAAGAAATATCTAAATATCATATTGCATGTTGTAAAAAATCAAGAAATATCTAAATATCATATTGTTGTAAAAAGCAAGAAATATCTAAATATCATATTGTTGTAAAAAACAAGAAATATCTTAATATCATATTGTTGTAAAAAACAAGAAATATCTAAATATCATATTGTTATAAAAAACAAGAAATATCTAAATATCATATTGTTGTTAAAAACAATAAATATCGAAGTGAAAGAGAAAAGTCCCTCTAAGCTCTGAGATGTGGATACTTGGTAACGATCAACCAGACCAGGAACAAACATAGGGGCAAGATAACAAAGAAATCGTGTATTGATCGACCAATTAATAATGGCTTCCAAAAGTCCTTCGAATTATTGTACATTAGTGTGAAAATGACCGCACCTAGCAAACTTAAAAATGGAAAATGTAAATTAATCATCATGTTATCCTATTATTGTTATTCTATTATCCTTTTCATAATAATAAAGATATATGTAAAACTATGAAGCTACTGTGAATTTTGTTCAGTGAAACAATACCATAAACGCTAGAAAAAAACGAAGGGACAATCAAGAATGGACGTGATCCACAATTGTTTTAATATTTAATGGTGTTAATTAATCTCAGAAATGTTTATCGCATAAAATGAGCAAACACAGTCTGGGTATTAAGAATTAGTTTTTCATTTTTAATTTTTAGAATTAGTAGAACAGCCATATGTCCGGTTAGGTCAAACTATGCCTCTTCCGAACGATTTTATTGGCAGACTTTCAGGTAATTCCGTACAGAGAGAAGAAATTGAGGTTATTACTCTACAAATGGTCCAACAGGTCATTCAAGAAACACTAGACTCGGATGTGATAGACATATGGGAGGGATCAATATATCTATATTTGAGTACCTTCTCTCCTGATACAATACTAGCCATTTTGAACGGAAAGGATGATGCGAAACTGATGTTATTTCTACAGCTTTTGTTTTCTAGAAATGCGTCCCTTCTACGTCAGTTTTCGAGTGAAACGGCTGTTCAATTCGAATTGGAAGAAAAGCTAGAGGATATCTTTATCGATACATTGTATGGTAGGTAATACCTAAACCTACTCTAAACAGGTTTGATATAGAACAGCTGTGTGAATTTTTATTTAAGATTATAATATGATATCCTTCATTGGCTATATATGAACAATGCCATGATTAAACTCCCAGTATATATCAATTTGCACATGCGTATTATCGGACAAATTATGGACATAATTCCTAAGTGATTGTATGTATTTTTACAGGATCAATGTGCATGTAAAATTTAAAATGTTGGCTTTGCTTTCTTACACGTTCATTTTCGGAAACAAATATAAAGACAACCATTCATCGACTTTGACGTTCGTAGATTGTTCTTCCAAGGAACGGTGGTAACAGCGACACATGATTGTTTGAGCATTTTATAACTTGTTTAACTTGCTAAAATGAAAATGTGATCAAATTGTAAAATGTCAGTAAGAGAATTTGAAGATAACAAAGTGGTAATCAGAATCCGTATATTGAAGAAGAACAGACCACACAATGGCCAAAAGATAGAGTACAAGAGGACAAACAACGACCTACAAAACATACAAATAAAACTAAAGATCGAGTAACACGAACTCTACTAAAAACCTGGGGTGAACTCAGGTGCTCTGGAAGTGTAAAGTCATTTCAACACAGTCTATTATGTTCATCTTGTTGAAGTAAAAAGACTTTTGCCAACATCTAACATCACTTTTTTTTTCTGATCAGCTAACGTAACTTTTTATACAACCTATTTTTAAAGTCCAATTAATATAGTGAAAAATAAAAAATACCACACTGTGGTAACAGTTACAAAGTTGCAAAATCTACTAGAACAATCATAGAGAGGAACAAATATCGATTTTCCTAATACAAATATATTGTATTCACATCCAATCAATGAAAAGTGGCGGGGTTAAAGGAGTCTACTTTAATTTGATATAAGACTATTAATTGTCATGTCTTTAAGGGCCTGTGGTAATGAGTAAGGACAATTATGTGGTTTATTTTAATTTTAGGAAGATGGAGGTCACAGATTCCGACTAATAAAAATGAATTTTGTTCAGGTTAGTGAGGCACAGAGCGAAAAAGACAAACATTTTGTAAATTAAAATATAGTCTTCATGGTTACTTTGAATAAGTCTGGGTCTTACTCTAAAACAGTTTTGTCTTTATACAGAATTTCGAGTGGTTCCTATTGAACTTTTATTTACTTTTCGAGACGAAATATCATGTTCTGTGTGTGTAGCATTTATGTCTATTCAATTCCATGATTCGTCTTTACTTTCTATTTAATTTGCATATTAAGCTAAAGTTTGTCATAGTCATTTCTTATGGCACTGTTCTTTCACCAATTGTCAACAAAAAGTGTTCGAGACTATCGAAGGGGCAATCAGTGACATGTCTTCCCGAGAAATGTTGTTACAGTGAGGTAGCACTATAAAGTTCTACGTATTGTTCTAGTTTAGTACAAAGCGGAGATCATCTCATCGATATAGAGCTTGTTTGCGCCTGATATAGCTGTAATATTGTTCATTTGGAGTTAAGCAGCAATCCTCACTCACTCGCTCAGGCTAAGCATGCACTGAAATATAGATCACTGCTGTGATATTGTTCTTAAAGACCAAAAATGCTTTGTGAAATGAATAAGAAAATGTGTTTTATATATTGTAGGCTGTTATCATGCCACATTGAGAGCAAACTACAAGACGGTCCTTGATGAGATTGAGGATGATATAATTCAGGATACGTTGACAAGATTAGAGAAGCTGGGGAAACCCAATGACCAATTGCATTCTTCACAATGTCTCTTGAAAAACAAAACAAGGTCTGCCAAGGCATTTACTTTTCTCCAGTATGTTCTAGGCAACGAACACGTCCTGTACGAATTCAGCAAAGCTTTTGAGTACCATTCACAGGTTGAAATGAAACGTGTGAAATGCAGAAATTGTTCTTCGCCTGAAGGTACATAATATATATCAGCAAATAAATACTTATGCATATACATTAAACTAACAATTTGATTGTAATATTGGTGGAGCTTATATGATCTTTTGTAATATTTGTTGTATTTGCTGTCTTGTATTGTTCCATGGTGAACAGGGTAGTTGTACGTGTTGCTATGGTATTACTGACAGGTACAGCTTCAATATACAAGAGGAGTGGTTGATGGTTTTGTTCTCGGTTGCTTAGTCTAGTTGTTAAGCATTGCTGTTTCGGTTTGATTTAAGTAACAGTCTTGCTAGTGGATGCAGTCAACAGCTACTGTTTTTACTTATCAGAGGAGTGGGTTTTGCTGTTGTGAATGGTTGTATCGGGTTTACCAGAGAAGTGGTTCGTGTTGTTGTTCAATGTAAATATTGTTTTAATTATTTTAAGTATTGAAAATTGTTTGATCTCCAATTCGGGATTGGTTATGTTTCACCTTAGTACGTATTTTCCATATTTCCCACTTTGAGAAAATATTATTATATTAAAAATGAGGTGTAAATCTTCACCCCCATGTAGTCCTAACCTTCATTTCTATATTAGCTGTTAATCCAGATCGGTTAAATGTAGCTTCTAGGCTTATTTCTTTTATAACATTTAAAAATAGATGCTGCATCGTTTCATCATTGTCTCTAATTTGGCACAGATGGCATTTTGTATTTATCCATTCTTGATTTTTGATTGCCCCTTCCGGTTTCTCTAAATTTAACTGACTAATATGATATTTTAAGACGAATAGACGCGAATGTAAAGAGTATAATTCATAAAAGTTTAAGTACATGTATATTTTTCTATTTGTAGGTGCATTAATCCTTTCGAAGCCACTGAAAATAGTATTCCATTTTACAATCAGCAAGGATGACTCTGGTATGATATAAATAAATATAACTTCAGCAATATATATTTCGTCTATAATTAATCATTGTCTTTTTTCGTAATTAGAATTAGTTTCAATGTTTGGTTTATAGTGCTTAACGCCACTTTCATTAATATTTCAGTTATATCATGGCGGTCAGTTTTATTGGTGGATGAAACTGGAGTATCCGGAGAAAACCACCGACCTGTTGCAAATCACTGACAAATTTTATCACATAATCTTGTATGGAGTACAACTGGCCATGAACGAGGTTCGAACTCGCAACATAAGAGGTGGTAGGCACTGATTGCACAGGTAGTCGAAAATCCAACTATCATACGGGGAATACCACAACAGTCTCACAAATTTAGCTTCCATTTTTGTGGAAATGTTCTGATGTCAAGTGAGAAACATGTGAATTATTTTAAGGAACGAAAACAAATATTATATCAACAAAAATTGGATTTGGATTTGTCAAATATGATTATGGGTGGGTGTGTTTAACGCTACTTTCGCCAATATTTCAGTAAAAGAATGTGTCCCTGTTTCCACGATGTCAGATTAGATTGACACCTATTCTGTTTTTAATTTTATTTCATATTTAATTCATTTCAGGTCAAATTGAAATAACAAATATAGAAAACAAATTGATGACACCATCAGTTGCGTTAAGACCAATATTGGATGACAAGACCGCTACAGTTTTACGGTAAACAAATTAAACTGTATATCGATAGTCATAAGCAGTGTTTCAACACTGATATGGTTTATTAGATAAATTCATTGTTAAAGATAACAAAGGGGTAATCAGAGGCCATGAATATTAGAAGCACAGATAATACCATGCCCGAACGAAAAAGGAAAAACAATTACCTACAAAGCACTACACAGATGACTAAAGATTGAGAAACACCTGTAATTACTTGAACAATCTTGTGATTTCAGGTGTAATTACTTTAACAATCCTATGATTTGCCATGCAATTACTTGAACAATCCTATGATTTCACATGTAATTACTTGACTCATCCTGTGATTTAATGTGGAATCACTTCGCTCATCCTGTGATTTCATGCGTAATTACTTGACTTATCCTTTGATTTCATGTCTCATTACTTGACTCATCCTGTGATGTCACGTGTTATTACTTGACTCCTCCAGTGGTTTCACCTGTAATTACTTGAACCATCCCGTGATTTCAAGTGTAATTATCTGACTCATCATATAAATTCACGTGTAATTACTTGGCATATCCTGTGATTTCACCTGTCATTACTTCACTCATCCTCTGATTTCATGTGTAATTACTTGGCTCACCCTGTGATTTCACCTGTAATTATTTCACTCATCATGTGATTTCAGGTGTAATTATTTGACTCATCCTGTAATTACTTAACTCATCCCGTGGTTTCACGTGTAATTACTTGACTTATCCTATGATTTTACATATAATTACTTGACTCATCCTGTGATTTCTCGTGTAATTACTTGACTCATCCTGTGATTTTACTTGTAATTTCTTGACTCATCATGTGGTTTCATCTGTAATTACTTGACTCGTCCTGTGGTTTCACGTGCAATTACTTGACTTAATCTTTGAATTCTCCTGTAATTATTTGACTGATCCTGTGATTTTACCTGTAATTACCTGACTCATCCCGTGATTTCAGGTTTAATTACTTAACTTATCCTGTAATTTCACGTGTAATTACTTTACTCATCCTGTGATTTCAGGTGTAAATACTTGACTCATCCTGTGATTTCACGTGTAATTACTTGATTTATCCTGTGGTTTGACGTGTAATTACTTGACTCATACTGTGATTTCAAGTGTAATCATTTGACTTATCCCGTGGTTTCACGTGTAATTACTTGACTTATCCTGTGATTTCATGTGTAATTACTTCATTCATCCTGTGATTTCACGTGTAATTATTTGACTCATCTCGTGATTACAAGTGTAATTATTTTATTCGTCCCGTGATTCCTTGTGTAATTATCTGACTTCTCATGTTATTTCACATGTAATTACTTGACTCATCTGATGGTTTCACGTGTAATAACTTGACTCATCCTGTGATTTCACGTTCAATTTTTTTCGACCATCCAATGATTTAACGTGTAATTATTTGACTCAACCCGAGATTGCACGTGCAATTTCTTAGTTCATGCCGTGGTTTCATGTGCAATTATCTGACTCATACTGTGATTTCACATGTAATTATCTGATTCATCCAGTGATTTCACGTGTAATTATCTGACTCATCATATGATTTCACTTGTAAATATCTGACACATCCCATGATTTCACGTGTAATTATCTGACTCATCCTGTGATTTCACGTGTAGTTATCTGACTCATCCTGTGATTTCACCTGTAATTATCTGACTCATCCTGTGATTTCACGTGTAATTATCTGACTCATCCTGTGATTTGAAGTGTCATTTCCATATTCCTATGATGATCACTTTCAATGCTTTAGAGTTGCACAGCACAGAAGGAACAAACCATATCAAGTCCTGCTTACCCTCGGTATATTTATTGTATTGTGATATCTAACAGAATAATTAGTATTTTTTTTAATATTTAAGGACGGACCATTTAACCTTGAAAAGAGTGGTTATATTTTTCCACCGTACTAGAAATGTTTTTGATAAAATGTGTTTAGGTGCAACCCATTAATCCTTTCAAAGACATATTGCTGTTTATATGTTGTTTTGTCGATATTAAAAATATCATGTTCTGCGTGCCACATTCACCTCGTGATGTGAGAATGACCCTACCCTTGTCACACAAAGTGTTTATAGGTGTTTGTTGGTGTTTTGCTGTACAACAATCTTGTTCGGTTATATCAATCAATACAATGTCAATATACATTATTTCAGAGAACCGCTGGAACATATGTCCTTAGAAGAACTCCCTGGTAAGTTTTACAATATCAACGAGAAATAAATTACGGATCGGGCAAGATCAAAGGTCGTCGTTCAAACCACCAATCTCCAACGAGCCTATAAGAACATAGGAAAGCATATCTCTTTGTTGAAAGAAAGGTTGCAGAACATGACTCGACAGTGACCACCAGATATAAAATCAACAAGCATCTATTTGAATTAGATTGATTATTGTTCTTCTATATATTATAATCTAGGTATGTCCAATTACATAACGGGACCGTCGTGGTCGTGATCGTATGATTGTTAGATTTACTACTACCTGTGCAATCAGTGCCAATCACGATTAAAATTGTGAGTTCGAACCCCTCTTATGGCGAGGTGTACTTGATAACATTATATGATAAAGTTTGTCAATGACTTGTGACAGTTCGGTGCTTTTCTCCGGGTACTCCATTTTCCTTTACTAAGAAAACTGACCGTGACGATGGAATCCGATTAGATTTTCAACTGTTCTGTTTTTCGTTTTATTTTATATTTCATTGTTTTCAGGTCAAATTGAAAGAAAACCTCTAAAACGGGAACTGACGACATCATCAGTTGATTTCGAACAATTGTATGAGAGAACGGATATAGCACCACGGTAAACAAATTAAACTGTATATTGATAGGAATAATCAGTGTTTCGACATTGATATAGTTTATTAGATATATTTATTGTTGAAGATACCAAAGGGGTAATCAGAAGCCATGAATATTAGAAGCACAGATAATACAATGCCCGAACGAAAAAGGAAAAACAATGATCTACAAAGCACTACACAGATGACTAAAGATTGAGAAACACGTGTAATTACTTGAACAATCTTGTGATTTCAGGTGTAATTACTTGACTCATCCTATGATTTAAGGTGTAATTACTTGAAAAATCCTATGATTTCACATGTAATTCCTTGAGCAATCTTATGATTTCACATGTAATTACTTGAACAATTCTATGATTTCACATGTAATTCCTTGAACAATCCTATGATTTCACGTGTAATTACTTGAACAATCCTATGATGTCACTTGTAATTACTTGAACAATCCTATGATTTCACATGTAATTACTTGAACAATTCTATGATTTCACTTGTAATTACTTGAAAAATCCTATGATTTCACATGTAATTACTTGAACAATCCTATGATTTCACATGCAATACCTTGAACAATCCTATGATTTAACATGTGATTCCTTGAACAATCCTATGATTTCACATGTAATTCCTTGAACAATCATATGATTTAACATGTAATTCCTTGAACAGTCCTATGATTTCACATGTAATTACTTGAACAATCCTATGATTTTACATGTAATTACTTGAACAATCCTATGATTTCACATGTAATTACTGGAACAATCCTATGATTTCACATGCAATTACTTGAACAATCCTATGATTTCACACGTAATTACTTGACTCATCCTGTGATTTAATGTGCAATTACTTGGCTCATCCTGTGATTTCATGCGTAATTACTTGACTTATCCTTTGATTTCACGTATAATTACTTGACTCATTCCGTGATTTCATGTGTAATTACTTGACTCACCCTGTGATGTCACGTGTTATTACTTGACTCCTCCTGTGATTTCACCTGTAATTACTTGACCCATCCCGTGACTTCAAGTGTAATTATGTGACTCATCATATAATTTCAGGTGTAATTACTTGGCACATCCTGTGATTTCACCTGTCATTACTTGGCTCATCATCTGATTTCACGTGTAATTAATTGGCTCATCCTGTGATTTCACCTGTAATTATTTTACTTATCATGTGATTTCAGGTGTAAGTACTTGACTCATCCCGTGGTTTTACGTGTTATTACTTGACTCATCCTATAATTTTACATATAATTACTTGACTTATCCTGTGATTTCTCGTGTAATTACTTGACCACTTGTAATTTCTTGACTCATGTGGTGTCACCTGTAATTACTTGACTCGTCCTGTGATTTCATGTGTAATTACTTGACTCATCCCGTCATTGCAGGTGTAATTACTTAACTCATCCTGTAATTGCACGTGTAATTACTTTACACATCCTGTGATTTCACGTGTAAATACTTGACTCATCCTGTGGTTTCACGTGTAATTACTTGAGTCATGCTGTAATTTCACGTGTAATTATTTGACTTATCCCGTTGTCTCGCGTGAAATTACTTGACTTATCCTATGATTTCATGTGTAATTACTTCGTTCATGCTGTGATTTCACGTGTAATTATTTGAATCATCTCGTAATTCCTTGTGTAATAATCTGACTCATCATGTAATTTCACATGTAATTACTTGACTCATCTGATGGTTTCACGTGTAATAACTTGACCCATCCCGTGACTTCAAGTGTAATTATGTGACTCATCATATAATTTCACGTGTAATTACTTGGCACATCCTGTGATTTCACCTCTCAATACTTGACTCATCTTCTGATTTCACATGTAATTACTTGGCTCATCCTGTGATTTTACCTGTAATTATTTTACTCATCATGTGATTTCAGGTGTAATAACTTGACTCATCCTGTAATTACTTGACTCATCCCGTTGTTTCACGTGTAATTACTTGACTCATCCTGTGATTTCACTTGTATTTTATTGACTCGTCATGTGGTTTCACTTGTAATTACGTGACTCGTCCTGTGATTTCATGTGTAATTACTTGACTCGTCCTGTGGTTTCACGTGTAGTTACTTGACTCAATCCTTGAATTCTCCTGTAATTATTTGACTGATCCTGTCATTTTACGTGTGATGAATTGACTCATCCTGTGATTTCACTTGTAATTACTTGACTCATCCCGTGATTTCATGTGTAATTACTTGACTCGTCCTGTGGTTTCACGTGTAGTTACTTGACTAAATCCTTGAATTCTCCTGTAATTATTTGACTGATCCTGTCATTTTACGTGTGATGAATTGACTCATCCTGTGATTTCACTTGTAATTACTTGACTCATCCTGTAATTTCACGAGTAATTACTTTACTCATCCTGTGATTTCAATTATAAATACTTGACTTATCCTGTGATTTCACGTGTAATTACTTGATTTATCCTATGATTATACATATAATTACTTGACTCTTCCTGTGATTTCTCGTGTAATTACTTGACTCATCCTGTGATTGCACTTGTATTTTATTGACTCGTCATGTTGTTTCACCTGTAATTACTTGACTCGTCCTGTGATTTCATGTGTAATTACTTGACTCGTCCTGTGGTTTCACGTGTAGTTACTTGACTCAATCCTTGAATTCTCCTGTAATTATTTGACTGATCCTCTCATTTTACGTGTGATGAATTGAGTCATCCTGTGATTTCACTTGTAATTACTTGACTCATCCCGTGATTTCAGGTGTAATTACTTAACTCATCCTGTAATTTCACGAGTAATTACTTTACTCATCCTGTGATTTCAATTATAAATACTTGACTTATCCTGTGATTTCACGTGTAATTACTTGATTTATCCTGTGGTTTCACGTGTAATTACTTGACTCATGCTGTAATTTCACGTGTAATTATTTGAATTATCCCGTTGTTTCACGTGTAATTACTTGATTTATCCTGTGATTTCATGTGTAATTACTCATTCATCCTGTGATTTCACGTGTAATTATTTGACTCATCTCGTGATTCCTTGTGTAATTATCTGACTCATCATGTAATTTCACATGTAATTTCTTGACTCATCTGATGGTTTCACGTGTAATAACTTGACTCATCATGTGATTTCACGTGCAATTTTTTTAGACCATCCAATGATTTAACGTGTAATTATTTGACTCAACCCTTGATTTCACGTGCAATTGCCTAGTTCATCCCGTGATTCCATGCGTAATTATCTGACTCATACTGGGATTTCACATGTAATTATCTGATTCATCCTGTGATTTCACGTGTAATTATCTGACTCATCCTATGATTTCACGTGTAATTATCTGACTCATCCCGTGATTTCACGTGTAATTATCGGACTAATCTTGTGATTTGACGTGTAATTACTTCATTCATCCTGTGATTTTACGTGTAATTATTTCACTCATCTCGTGATTACAAGTGTAATTATTTTATTGGTCTCGTGATTCCTTGTGTAATTATCTGACTCATCATGTAATATCATATGTAATTACTTTACTTATCTGATGGTTTCACGTGTAATAACTTGACTCATCCAATGATTTAACGTGTAATTATTTCATTCAATCCGGGATTTCACGTGCAATTTCTTAATTCATCCCGTGATTTCATGTGTAATTATCTGACTCATCCTGTAATTTCACGTGTAAATATTTGTCTCATCCTGTAATTTCATGTGTAATGAGTTGACTCATATTGTGATTTCACGTGTAATTATTTTACTCATCATGTGATTTCAGGTGTAATTACTTGACTCATCCTGTAATTACTTGACTCGTTCCGTGGTTTTACGTGTAATTTTTTGACTCATCCTATGATTATACATATAATTACTTCACTCATCTTGTGATTTCTCGTGTAATTACTTGACTCATCCTGTGATTTTACTTGTAATTTCTTGACTCATCATGTTGTTTCACCTGTAATTACTTGACTCGTCCTGTAATTTCATGAGTAATTACTTGGCTCATCCTGTGATTTCACTTGTAATTTCTTGACTCATCATGTGGTTTCACCTGTAATTACTTGACTCCTCCTGTAATTCCATGTGTAATTACTTGGCTCATCCTGTGATTTCACCTGTACTTATTTTACTCATCATATGATTTCAGGTGTAATTACTTGACTCATCCTGTAATTACTTGACTCATCCCGTTGTTTTACGTGTAATATTTTGACTCATCCTATGATTATACATATAATTACTTGACTCATCCTGTGATTTCTCGTGTAATTACTTGACTCATCCTGTGATTTCATGTGTAATTACTTGACTCATCCTTTGGTTTCACGTGCAGTTACTTGACTTAATCTTTGAATTCTCCTGTAATTATTTGACTGATCCTGTGATTTTACGTGTGATTACTTGACTCATCCTGTGATTTCACTTGTAATTACTTGACTCATCCCGTGATTTCAGGTGTAATTACTTAACTCATCCTGTAATTTCACGTGTAATTACTTTACTCATCCTGTGATTTCATGTGTAAATACTTGACTCATCCTGTGATTTTACGCGTAATTACTTGATTTATCCTGTGGTTTCTCGTGTAATTACATGACTAATGCTGTAATTTCACGTGTAATTGTTTGACTTATCCCGTTGTTTCACGTGTAATTACTTGATTTATCCTGTGATTTCATGTGTGATTACTTCATTCATCCTGTGATTTCACGTGTTATTAGTTGACTCATCTCGTGATTCCTTGTGTAATTATCTGACTCATCATGTAATTTCACATGTAATTCCTTGACTCATCTGATGGTTACACGTGTAATATCTTGACTCATCCTGTGATTTCACTTGTAATTTCTTGACTCATCATGTTGTTTCACCTGTAATTACTTGACTCGTCCTGTAATTTCATGAGTAATTACTTGGCTCATCCTGTCATTTCACCTATAATTATTTGACTCATCATGTGATTTCAGGTGTAATTACTTGACTCATCCTGTAATTACCTGACTCATCCCGTGGTTTCACGTGTAATTTTTTGACTCATTCTATGATTATACATATAATTACTTGACTCATCCTGTGATTTCTCGTGTAATTACTTGACTCATCCTGTGATTTCACTTGTAATTTCTTGACTCATCATGTCGTTTCACCTGTAATTACTTGACTCGTCCTGTGATTTCATATGTAATTACCTGACTCATCCTGTGGTTTCACGTGTAGTTACTTGACTCAATCTTTGAATTCTCCTGTAATTATTTGACTGATCCTGTGATTTTACGTGTGATGAATTGACTCATCCTGTGATTTCACTTGTAATTACTTGACTCATCCCGTGATTTCAGGTATAATTACTTAACTCATCCTGTAATTTCACCTGTAATTATTTTACTCATCATGTGATTTCAGGTGTAATTACGTGACTCATCCTGTAATTACTTGACTCATCCCGTGGTTTCACGTGTAATTTTTTGACTCATCCTATGATTATACATATAATTACTTGACTCATCCTGTGATTTCGCGTGTAATTACTTGACTCATCCTGTGATTTCACTTGTAATTTCTTGACTCATCATGTGGTTCACATGTAATTACTTGACTCGTCCTGTGATTTCATGTGTAATTACTTGACTCATCCTGTGGTTTCACGTGTAGTTACTTGACTCAATCTTTCAATTCTCCTGTAATTATTTGACTGATCCTGTGATTTTACGTGTGATGAATTGACTCATCCTGTGATTTCTCTTGTAATTACTTGACTCATCCCGTGATTTCATGTGTAATTACTTACCTCATACTGTAATTTCACGTGTAATTACTTTACTCATCCTGTGATTTCAATTGTAAATACTTGACTCATCCTGTGATTTCACGTGTAATTACTTGATTTATCCTGTGGTTTCACGTGTAATTACTTGACTCATGCTGTAATTTCACGTGTAATTATTTGACTTATCCCGTTGTATCACGTTTAATTACTTGATTTATCCTGTGATTTCATGTGTAATTACACATTCATCCTGTGATTTCACGTGTAATTATTTGACTCATCTCGTGATTCCGTGTGTAATTATCTGACTCATCATGTAATTTCACATGTAATACTTGAATCATCTGATGGTTTCACGTGTAATAACTTGACTCATCCTGTGATTTCACGTGCAATTTTTTAGACCATCCAATGATTTAACGTGTAATTATTTGACTCAATCCGAGATTTCACGTGCAATTGCTTAGTTCATCACGTGATTCCATGCGTAATTATCTGACTCATACTGTGATTTCACGTGTAATTATCTGATTCATCCTGTGATTTCACGTGTAATTATCTGACTCATCCTATGATTTCACGTGTAATTATCTGACTCATCCCGTGATTTCACGTGTAATTATCAGACTCATCCTGTGATTTCACCTGTAATTATCTGACTAATCTTGTGATTTGACGTGTAATTACTTCATTCATCCTGTGATTTCACGTGTAATTATTTGACTCATCTCGTGATTACAAGTGTAATTATTTTATTCGTCCCGTGATT
>MJUT01047825.1:168839-201536 GCA_002080005.1 Gigantidas platifrons | reverse complement strand
CTTGTGTAATTATCTGACTCATCATGTAATTTCACATGTAATTCCTTGACTCATCTGATGGTTACACGTGTAATATCTTGACTCATCCTGTGATTTCACGTGCAATTTTTTAGACCATCCAATGATTTAACGTGTAATTATTTGACTCAACCCGAGATTTCACGTGCAATTGCTTAGTTCATCCCGTGATTTCATGCGTAATTATCTAACTCATACTGTGATTTCACGTGTAATTATCTGATTCATCCTGTGATTTCACGTGCAATTATCTGACTCATCCTATGATTTCACGTGTAATTATCTGACTCATCCCGTGATTTCACCTGTAATTATCGGACTCTTCCTGTGATTTCACCTGTAATTATCTGACTCATCCTGTGATTTCACATGTAATTATCTGACTAATCCTGTAATTTGACGTGTAATTACTTCATTCATCCTGTGATTTCACGTGTAATTATTTGATTCATCTCGTGATTACAAGTGTAATTATTTTATTCGTCCCGTGATTCCTTGTGTAATTATCTGACTCATCATGTAATATCACATGTAATTACTTGATTCATCTAATGGTTTCACGTGTAATAACTTGACTCATCCAATGATTTAACTTGTAATTATTTGATTCAACCCGGGATTTCACGTGCAATTTCTTAGTTCATCCCGTGATTTCATGTGTAATTATCTGACTCATCCTGTAATTTCACGTGTAAATATTTATCTCATCCTGTAATTTCATATGTAATTAGTTGACTCATATTGTGGTTTCACGTGTAATTATGTTACTCATCATGTGATTTCAGGTGTAATTACTTGACTCATCCTGTAATTACATGACTCATCCGGTGGTTTCACGTGTAATTTTTTGACTCATTCTATGATTATACATATAATTACTTGACTCATCCTGTGATTTCTCGTGTAATTACTTGACTCATCCTGTAATTTCACTTGTAATTTCTTGACTCCTCATTTGGTTTCACCTGTAATTACTTGACTCGTCCTGTGATTTCATGTGTAATTACTTGACTCATCCTGTGGTTTCATGTGTAGTTACTTGAAGCAATCTTTGAATTCTCCTGTAATTATTTGACTGATCCTGTGATTTTACGTGTGATGAATTGACTCATCCTGTGATTTCAATTGTAATTACTTGACTCATCCCGTGATTTCAGGTGTAATTACTTAACTCATCCTGTAATTTCACGTGTAATTACTTTACTCATCCTGTGATTTCAATTGTAAATACTTGACTCATCCTGTGATTTCACATGTAATTACTTGATTTATCCTGTGGTTTCACGTGTAATAACTTGACCCATCCCGTGACTTCAAGTGTAATTATGTGACTCATCATACAATTTCACATGTAATTACATGGCACATCCTGTGATTTCTCCTGTAATTACTTGACTCATCCTCTGATTTCACGTGTAATTACTTGGCTCATCCTGTGAATTCACTTGAAATTATTTTACTCATCCTGTGATTTCAATTGTAAATACTTGACTCATCCTGTGATTTCACGTGTAATTACTTGATTTATCCTGTGGTTTCACGTGTAATTACTTGATTTATCCTGTGATTTCATGTGTAATTACTCATTCATCCTGTGATTTCAAGTGTAATTATTTGACTCATCTCGTGATTCCTTGTGTAATTATCTGACTCATCATGTAATTTCACATGTAATTTCTTAACTCATCTGATGGTTTCACGTGTAATAACTTGACTCATCCTGTGATTTGACGTGCAATGTTTTAGACCATTCAATGATTTAACGTGTAATTATTTGACTCAACCCGAGATTTCACGTGCAATTGCTTAGTTCATCCTGTGATTTCATGCGTAATTATCTGACTCATACTGTGACTTCACGTGTAATTATCTGATTCATCCTGTGATTTCACGTGCAATTATCTGACTCATCCTATGATTTCACGTGTAATTATCTGTCTCATCCGTGATTTCACGTGTAATTATCGGACTCTTCCTGTGATTTCACCTGTAATTATCTGACTCATCCTGTGATTTCACCCGTAATTATCTGACTAATCCTGTGATTTGACGTGTAATTACTTCATTCATCCTGGATTTCACGTGTAATTATTTGATTCATCTCGTGATTACAAGTGTAATTATTTTATTCGTCCCGTGATTCCTTGTGTAAATATCTGACTCATCATGTAATATCACATGTAATTACTTGATTCATCTGATGGTTTCACGTCTAATAACTTGACTCATCCAATGATTTAACTTGTAGTTATTTGATTCAACCTGGGATTTCACGTGCAATTTCTAAGTTCATCCCGTGATTTCATGTGTAATTATCTGACTCATCCTGTAATTTCACGTGTAAATATTTATCTCATCCTGTAATTTCATATGTAATTAGTTGACTCATATTGTGATTTCACGTGTAATTATGTTACTCATCATGTGATTTCAGGTGTAATTACTTGACTCATCCTGTAATTACCTGACTCATTCCGCGGTTTCACGTGTAATTGTTTGACTCATTCTATGATTATACATATAATTACTTGACTCATCCTGTGATTTCTCGTGTAATTACTTGACTCATCCTGTCGTTTCACCTGTAATTACTTGACTCGTCCTGTGATTTCATGTGTAATTACTTGACTCATCCTGTGGTTTCACGTGTAGTTACTTGAAGCAATCTTTGAATTCTCCTGTTATTATTTGACTGATCCTGTGATCTTACGTGTGATGAATTGACTCATCCTGTGATTTCAATTGTAATTACTTGACTCATCCCCTGATTTCAGGTGTAATTACTTAACTCATCCTGTAATTTCACGTGTAATTACTTTACTCATCCTGTGATTTCAATTGTAAATACTTGACTCATCCTGTGATTTCACATGTAATTATTTGATTTATCCTGTGGTTTCACGTGTAATTATATGGCACATCCTGTGATTTCTCCTGTCATTACTTGGGTCATCCTGTGATTTCACCTGAAATTATTTTACTCATCCTGTGATTTCAATTGTAAATACTTGACTCAACCTGTGATTTCACGTGTAATTACTTGATTTATCCTGTGGTTTCACGTGTAATTACTTGATTCATACTGTAATTTCACGTGTAATTATTTGACTTATCCCGTTGTTTCACGTATAATTACTTGATTTATCCTGTGATTTCATGTGTAATTACTCATTCATCCTGTTATTTCAAGTGTAATTATTTGACTCATCTCGTGATTCCTTGTGTAATTATCTGACTCATCATGCAATTTCACATGTAATTTCTTGACTCATCTGATGGTTTCACGTGTAATAATTTGACTCATCCTGTGATTTGACGTGCAATTTTTTAGACCATTCAATGATTTAACGTGTAATTATTTGACTCAATCCGTGATTTCACGTGCAATTGCTTAGTTCATCCCGTAATTCCATGCGTAATTATCTGACTCATACTGTGATTTCACGTGTAATTATCTGATTCATCATGTGATTTCACGTGTAATTATCTGACTCATCCTATGATTTCACGTGTAATTATCTGACTCATTCCGTGATTTCACCTGTAATTATCCGACTCATCCTTGATTTCACGTGTAATTATCTGACTCATCCTGTGATTTCACCTGTAATTATCTGACTAATCCTGTGATTTGACGTGTAATTACTTCATTCATCCTGTGATTTCTCGTGTAATTAATTACTTGACTCATCCTGTGATTTCACTTGTAATTTCTTGACTCATCATGTCGTTTCACCTGTAATTACTTGACTCGTCCTGTGATTTCATGTGTAATTACTTGACTCATCCTGTGGTTTCACGTGTAGTTACTTGAAGCAATCTTTGAATTCTCCTGTAATTATTTGACTGATCCTGTGATTTTACGTGTGATGAATTGACTCATACTGTGAGTTCAATTGTAATTACTTGACTCATCCCATTATTTCAGGTGTAATTACTTAACTCACCCTGTGATTTCAATTGTAAATACTTGACTCATCCTGTGATTTCACATGTAATTACTTGATTTATCCTGTGGTTTCACGTGTAATAACTTGACCCATCCCGTGACTTCAAGTGTAATTATGTGACTCATCATACAATTTCACGTGTAATTACTTGGCACATCCTGTGATTTCACCTGTCATTACTTGACTCATCCTCTGATTTCACGTGTACTTACTTGGCTCATACTATGATTTCATCTGTAATTATTTTACTCATCCTGTGATTTCAATTGTAAATACTTGACTCATTCTGTGATTTCACGTGTAATTACTTGATTTATCCTGTGGTTTCACGTGTAATTACTTGACTCATACTGTAATTTTACGTGTAATTATTTGACTTATCCCGTTGTTTCACGTATAATTACTTGATTTATCCTGTGATTTCATGTGTAATTACTCATTCATCCTGTGATTTCAAGTGTAATTATTTGACTCATCTCGTGATTCCTTGTTTAATTATCTGACTCATCATGTAATTTCACATGTAATTTCTTAACTCATCTGATGGTTTCACGTGTAATAACTTGACTCATCCAGTGATTTGACGTGCAATTTTTAGACCATTCAATGATTTAACGTGTAATTATTTGACTCAATCCGAGATTTCACGTGCAATTGCTTAGTTCATCCCGTGATTCCATGCGTAATTATCTGACTCATACTGTGATTTCACGTGTAATTATCGGACTCATCCTGTGATTTCACCTGTAATTATCTGACTCATCCTGTGATTTCACCTGTAATTATCAAACTAATCCTGTGATTTGACGTGTAATTACTTCATTCATCCTGTGATTTCACGTGTAATTATTTCACTCATCTCGTGATTACAAGTGTAATTATTTTATTCGTCCCGTGATTCCTTGTGTAATTATCTGACTCATCATGTATTATCACATGTAATTACTTTACTTATCTGATGGTTTCACGTGTAATAACTTGACTCATCCAATGATTTAACATTTAATTATTTGACTCAACCCGGGATTTCACGTGCAATTTCTTAATTCATCCCGTGATTTCATGTGCAATTATCTGACTCATCCTGTAATTTCACGTGTAAATATTTGTCTCATCCTGTAATTTCATGTGTAATTAGTTGACTCATATTGTGATTTCTCGCGTAATTATGTTACTCATCATGTGATTTCAGTTGTAATTACTTGACTAATCCTGTAATTACTTGACTCATCTCGTGGTTTCACGTGCAATTGTTTGACTCATCCTATGATTATACATATACTTACTTGACTCATCCTAGGATTTCTCGTGTAATTACTTGACTCATCCTGTGATTTCACTTGTAATTTCTTGACTCATCATGTGGTTTCACCTGTAATTACTTGACTCGTCCTGAAATTTCATGTGTAATTACTTGGCTCATCCTGTGATTTCACCTCTAATTATTTTACTCATCATGTGATTTCAGGTGTAATTACTTGACTCATCCCGTTGTTTTACGTATAATATTTTGACTCATCCTATGATTATACATATAATTGCTTGACTCATCCTGTGATTTCACTTGCAATTTCTTGGCTCATTATGTGGTTTCACCTGCAATTACTTGAGTCGTCCTGTGATTTCATGTGTAATTACTTGACTCATCCTGTGGTTTCACGTGCAATTACTTGACTCAATCTTTGAATTATACTGTAATTATTTGACTGATCCTGTGATTTTACGTGTGATTACTTGACTCATCCTGTGGTTTCACGTGTAATTATTTGACTCATACTGTAATTTCACGTGTAATTATTTGACTTATCCCGTTGTTTCACGTGTAATTACTTGATTTATCCTGTGATTTCATGTGTAATTACTCATTCATCCTGTGATTTCATGTGTAATTACTCATTCATCCTGTGATTTCAAGTGTAATTATTTGACTCATCTCGTGAGTCCTTGTGTAATTATCTGACTCATCATGTAATTTCACATGTAATTACTTGATTCATCTGATGGTTTCACGTGTAATTACTTGGCACATCCTGTGATTTCACCTGTCATTACTTGACTCATCCTCTGATTTCACGTGTAATTACTTGGCTCATCCTGTGATTTCACCTGTAATTATTTTACTCATCCTGTGATTTCAATTGTAAATACTTGACTCATCCTGTGATTTCACGTGTAATTACTTGATTTATCCTGTGTTTTCACGTGTAATTACTTGACTCATACTGTAATTTCACGTGTAATTATTTGACTTATCCCGTTGTTTCACGTGTAATTACTTGATTTATCCTGTGATTTCATGTGTAATTACTCATTCATCCTGTGATTTCAAGTGTAATTATTTGACTCATCTCGTGATTCCTTGTGTAAGTATCAGACTCATCATGTAATTTCACATGTAATTTCTTGACTTATCTGATGGTTTCACGTGTAATAACTTGACTCATCCTGTGATTTGACCTACAATTTTTTAGACCATTCAATGATATAACGTGTAATTATTTGACTCAATCCAAGATTTCACGTGCAATTGCTTAGTTCATCCCGTGATTCCATGCGTAATTATCTGACTCATACTGTGATTTCACGTGTAATTATCTGATTCATCCTGTGATTTCACGTGTAATTATCTGACTCATCCTGTGATTTCACGTGTAATTATCTGACTCATCCCGTGATTTCACGTGTAATTATCGGACTCATCCTGTGATTTCACCTGTAATTATCGGACTCATCCTGTGATTTCACCTGTAATTATCTGACTAATCCTGTGATTTGACATGTAATTACTTCATTCATCCTGTGATTTCACGTGTAATTATTTGACTCATCTCGTGATTACAAGTGTAATTATTTTATTCGTCCCGTGATTCCTTGTGTAATTACCTGACTCATCATGTAATATCACATGTAATTACTTTACTTATCTGATGGTTTCACGTGTAATAACTTGACTCATCCAATGATTTAACGTGTAATTATTTGACTCAACCCGGGATTTCACGTGCAATTTCTTAATTCATCCCGTGATTTCATGTGCAATTATCTGAATCATCCTGTAATTTCACGTGCAAATATTTGTCTCATCCTGTAATTTCATGTGTAATTAGTTGACTCATATTGTGATTTCACGTGTAATTATGTTACTCATCATGTGATTTTAGTTGTAATTACTTGACTCATCCTGTAATTACTTGACTCATCTCGTGGTTTCAGGTGCAATTGTTTGACTCATCCTATGATTATACATATAATTACTTGACTCATCCTGTGATTTCTCGTGTAATTACTTGACTCATCCTGTGATTTCACTTGTAATTTCTTGACTCATCATGTGGTTTCACCTGTAATTACTTGACTCGTCCTGTAATTTCATGTGTAATTACTTGACTCATCCTGTGATTTTACCTGTAATTATTTTACTCATCATGTGATTTCAGGTGTAATTACCTGACTCATCCTGTAATTACTTGACTCATCCCGTTGTTTTACGTGTAATATTTTGACTCATCCTTTGATTATACATATAATTACTTGACTCATCCTGTGATTTCTTGTGAAATTACTTGACTCATCCTGTGATTTCACTTGCAATTTCTTGACTCATTATGTGGTTTCACCTGCAATTACTTGAGTCGTCCTGTGATTTCATGTGTATTTACTTGACTCAATCTTTGAATTCTCCTGTAATTATTTGACTGATCCTGTGATCTTACGTGTGATTACTTGACTCATCCTGTGATTTCACTTGTAATTACTTGACTCATCCCGTGATTTCAGGTGTAATTACTTTACTCATCCTGTGATTTCAGGTGTAAATACTTGACTCATCCTGTGATTTTTCGTGTAATTACTTGATTTATCCTGTGGTTTCACGTGTAATTACATGACTCATGCTGTTATTTCACGTGTAATTATTTGACTTATCCCGTTGTTTCACGTGTAATTACTTGATTTATCCTGTGATTTCATGTGTGATTACTTCATTCATCCTGTGATTTCACGTGTTATTATTTGACTCATCTCGTGATTACTTGTGTAATTATCTGACTCATCATGTAATTTCACATGTAATTTCTTGACTCATCTGATGGTTTCACGTGTAATAACTTGACTCATCCTGTGATTTGACGTGCAATTTTTTAGACCATTCAATGATTTAACGTGTAATTATTTGACTCAATCCGAGATTTCACGTGCAATTGCTTAGTTCATCCCGTGATTCCATGCGTAATTATCTGACTCATACTGTGATTTCACGTGTAATTATCTGACTCATACTGTGATTTCACGTGTAATTATCTGATTCATCCTGTGATTTCACGTGTAATTATCTGACTCATCCTGTGATTTCACTTGTAATTATCGGACTCATCCTGTGATTTCACCTGTAATTATCTGACTCATCCTGTGATTTCACCTGTATTTATCTCACTAATCCTGTGATTTGACGTGTAATTACTTCATTCATCCTGTGATTTCACGTGTAATTATTTGATTCATCTCGTGATTACAAGTGTAATTATTTTATTCGTCTCGTGATTCCTTGTGTAATTATCTGACTCATCATGTAATATCACATGTAATAACTTGATTCATCTGATGGTTTCACGTGTAATAACTTGACTCATCCAATGATTTAACGTGTAATTATTTGATTCAACCCGGGATTTCACGTGCAATTTCTTAGTTCATCCCGTGATTTCATGTGTAATTATCTGACTCATCCTGTAATTTCACGTGTATATATTTGTCTCATCCTGTAATTTCATATGTAATTAGTTGACTCATATTGTGATTTCACGTGTAATTATTTGACTCATCCTGTGATTCCACATGTAATTTGTTGAATCATCCCATGATTCAACGTGTAATTATCTGATTCAATCAGTGATTTCACGTATAATTATTTGACTCATCCTGTAATTTCATGTGTAATTATTTGACTCATCCTGTGATTTCGCGTGTAATTATTTGACTCATCCTGTAATTTCACGTGTAATTATTTGTCTCGTGTTGTTATTTCACGTGTAATTATTTGACTCATCCCGTGTAATTATCTGACTAATCCTGTAGTTTCACGTGTAATTACTTGACTCATCCTGTGATTTCAATTGTAATTATTTGACTCATCGCGTGATTTCACGTGGAATTATTTGACTCATCTCGTGATTTCAAGTGTAATTATCTGACTAATCATATGATTTCACGTGTAATTATTTGACTCATCCCGTGTAATTATCTGACTAATCCTGTAGTTTCACGTGTAATTACTTGACTCATCCTGTAATTTCACGTGTAATTACTTGACTCATCATGTGATGTCACGTGTAATTATTTGACTCATCCTTTGATTTCACGTGTAATTATTTGACTCATCCTGTAATTTCACGTGTAATTACTTGACTCATCATGTGATTTCACGTGTAATTATCTGACACATTCCGGGATATCACGTGTAATTACTTGACTCGTCCTGTAATTTCACGTGCAAATATTTGTCTCATTCTGTAATGTCACGTGTAATTAGTTGATTCATACTGTGATTTCACGTGTAATTATTTAACTCAACCTGAGATTCCACGTGTAATTAGTTGACTCATCCCGTGATTCCACGTCTAATTATCTGATTCATTCCGTGATTTCACGTGTAATTATTTGACTCATCCTGTAATTTCATGTGTAATTATTTGACTCATCCTGTGATTTCATGTGCAATTTTTTAGACTATCCAATGAATTAACGTGTAATTATTTGACTCAACGCGGGATTTCACGTGCAATTTCTTAGTTCATCCCGTGATTTCATGTGTAATTATCTGACTCATACTGGATTTCACGTGTAATTATCTGATTCATCCCATGATTTCACGTGTAATTATCTGACTCATCCTGTGATTTCACGTGTAATTATCTGACTCATCCTGTGATTTCACCTGTAATTATCTGATTCATCCTATGATTTCACCTGTAATTATCTGACTCATCCTGTGATTTCACCTGTAATTATCTGACTCATCCTGTTATTTCACCTGTAATTATCTGACTCATCCTGTGATTTGAAGTGTCATTTCCATATTCCCCTGATAATCACTTTCAATGCTTTAGAGTTGCACAGCAAAGAAGGAACAAACCATATCAAGTCCTGCTTACCATCGGTATATTTGTTGTATTGTGATATCTAGCAGAATAATTAGTATTTTTTTTAGTATTTAAGGACGGACCATTTAACTTTGAAAAGAGGGGTTATATTTGTCCACCGTACTAGAAATGTTTTTGATAAAATGTGTTTAGGTGCAACCCATTAATCCTTTCAAAGACATATTGCTGGTTATATGTTGTTTTGTCGATATTAAAAATATCATGTTCTGCGTGCCACATTCACCTCGTGATGTGAGAATGACCCTACCGTTGTCACACAAAGTGTTTATAGGTGTTTGTTGGTGTTTTGTTGTACAACAATCTTGTTCGGTTATATCAATCAATACAATGTCAATATACATTATTTCAGAGAACCGCTGGAACATATGTCCTTAGAAGAACTCCCTGGTAAGTTTTACAATATCAACGAGAAATAAATTACGGATCGGGCAAGATCAAAGGTCATCGTTCAAACCACCAATCGCCAACGAGCCTATCAGAACATAGGAAATCATATCTCTTTGTGGAAAGAAAGGTTACAGAACATGACTCGACAGTGACCACCAGATATAAAATCAACAATCAACTATTTGAATTATATTGATTATTATTCTTCTATATATTATAATCTAGGTATGTCCAATTACATAACGGGACCTTCGTGGTCGTGGTCGTATGATTGTTGGATTTACTACTACATGTGCAATCGGTGCCTATCACGATTAAAGTTGTGAGTTCGAACCCCGTTTATGGAGAGGTGTACTTTTGATACAACATTATATGATAAAGTTTGTCAATGACTTGTGACAGTTCGGTGCTTTTCTCTGGGTACTCCATTTTCCTTTACTAAGAAAACTGACCGTGACGATAGAACTGAAATATTGTTGAAAGTGGTGTTAAACACCAGAAACCAAACCATGCAAATCAGTTAATCATATTATGTTTATAATTGTCTTTAAAGAATGCATGCGATTTGTCTGTCGTTATTTGAGTAACCGATCGTGATGGCGACCGTATAATGTTGTAGCGATGATTTCATCTTATGAACAACGTAGTCTTGTTGGAATAGCTTTTGCTTATATTGTCTCTTTACAAATTGTTCTATAATTTCTTACAAATAGCCTGATATTTCATCTTATATATTTTACTCCCTCATGTCATTATAATCTGGTTTGACAAGTCAGTTTCTAAGAACATTTCATTGTAATCAAATGTTTCTCTTCCAAGCACATTTTTGTATTCTATTGCATGTACATACGTTCAGTTGACAAGATATAGTTGGTCAAATATATATGTTGTTTTAAAGTTGAGCATTATGTCTTTCAATGGCCCAGTGTACGATCAACCATTGTTAAATAGTGGTCGAGGATATCAACACTCTTTCATAGAACTAGTACTAGACAACTTCTGCATCACAACGAATGAATATATTGTGTATAAAGTTCTAGATTAGGAATAAGCGTTCTTTTTAACAAATGTGAGGAGTAAATGGCATTTAACTAAAAGGGACGTTTCATTGAGCCAGGAAATTAAGCGGTCATGTATAGGGTTACTGAATTTGCCTCCGTTTCTATGATAATCAATTAGATTTCCAACTGTTCTGTTTTTCATTTTATTTTATATTTCATTGTTATCAGGTCAAATTGAAAGAAAACAGCTAATACAAGAATTGACGCCACCATCAATTGCTTTCAAACTATTGGATGACAGAATGGATATAGAACCACGGTAAATAAATTAAACTGTATATAGATAGGTATAATCAGTGTTTCGACATTGATATAGTTTATTAGATATATTTATTGTTAAAGATACCAAAGGGGTTTTCAGAAGCCATGAATATTAGAAACACAGATAATACAATGGCTGAACGAAAATGGAAAACAATGATCTACAAAGTACTACACAGAAAACTAAAGATTGAGAAACACGTGTAATTACTTTACCAATCTTGTGATTTCACGTGTAGTTACTTGACTCGACCTCTGATTTCACGTGTAATTAATTGACTCATCCTGTTATTTCATGTGTAATTATTTGACTCATCCTGTGATTTCACGTGTAATTATTTGACTCATCCTGTAATTTCACGTGTAATTATTTGACTCATCCTGTGATTTCACTTGAAATCAGTTGACCAATCCTATAATTTCACCTGTAATTACTTGACTCATCCTGTGATTTCACCTGTAATTATTTGACTCATACTGTAATTTCACGTATACTTATTTGACTCATCTCCTGCAATTATCACACTAATCATGTGATATCATATGTAATTATCTGACTCGTCTCGTGATTTCACATGTAATTATTTGACTCATCCTGTTACTTCACATGTAATTATTTGACTCATCCTGCTATTTCACGTGTAATTATTTGACTTATGTGATTTCAGGTGTAATTGTTTGACTCATCCTGTGATTTCACCTGCAATTACTTGACTCATCCCGTGATTCCATGCGCAATTACTTGACTCATCCTGTGCCTTCACCTATAATTACTTGACTCATCCCGTGATTTCATACGTAATTACTTGACTCATCCTGTGAATTCTCGTGTAATTACTTAACTCCACCTGTGATTTCACATGTAATTATTTGACTCATTCTGTGATTTCACGTGTCTTTATTTGGTTCCCCCTGTGATTTCACGTGTAATTACTTGACTCATCCCGTGATTTCATACGTAATTACTTGACTCATCCTGTGATTTCTTGTGTAATTACTTAGCTCAATTTGTGATTTCACATGTAATTATTTGACTCATCTTGTGATTTCACGTGTCTTTATTTGGCCCCCCCTGTGGTTTCATGTGTAAGTACTTGACTTATCCTGTGACTCCTCCTGTAACTATTTGTCTGATCCTGAGCTTTCACGTGTAATTACTTGACTCATCCTGTGATTTCACGCGTAAGTACTTGACTCATCCTGTGATTTAATGTGTAATTAGTTGACTCAACCTGTGATTTCACGTGTAATTACTTGACTCATCCTGTGATTTCTCCTGTAATTATATGACTCATCCTGTGATTTCACGTGCAATTACTTGACTCATTTCGTGACTTCATGGGTGATTTCTTGACTTATCCTGTGATTTAACGTGTAATGACGACTCATCCTGTGATTTGACGTGTAATTATTCTTGATGACTATCCCTGCGCCGTCCATGTAAACTTGTTATAGTCATAATTAAACCAATGCATGCAATGTCAATATACATTATTTCAGAAGACAACTGATGAAATCTGAGTCCTTAAAAGAAATCCGTGGTAAGTTTTACAATATCAACAATAAATAAATTACGAATCGGGCAAGATCAAAGGTCATTGTTCAAACGACCAATCAGCAACGAGCCTATAAGAACATTGAAAAGCATATCTCTTTGTGAAAAAAAATATTACAGAAGATGACTCGACAGTGACCATCAGATATAAAATCAACAAGCATCTATTTGAATTAGATTGATTATTGTTCTTCTATATATTATACTCTAGGTATGTCCAATTACGAGGTCGTCATCTTATGGTTGTTGGATTTACTACTATCTGTGCAATCAGTGCCCATCACGACTTAAGTTGTGAATTCGAACTCCAGTTTATGGCGAGGTGTACTTGATAAACATTATATGATAAAGTTTGTCAGTGACTTGCGACAGGTCGGTGTTTTTCTCCGGGTACTCCGTTTTCCTTTACCACGAAAACCGACCGTCACGATAGAACTGAGATATTGTTGAAAGTGTGTTAAACACCATAAACCAAGCCAATCAGTTAATCTTGTTATGTTTATAATTGTCTTTAAAAAATGTATGCGATTTGTCTGTCATTATTGATCACGCATCGAGAGGGGAGGGTGGTTTTGCTCATGTTGATTTTGATATTCAGACGAGCATTATTTATCAAAAATTTGATTTGATTTGAATATTTCAATCTGATTGGCTAATCAGCCTGGAGCCAATTTTGGTTATACTCGATAACCTGGGTTGGTATTGTCACGTCACCAACGTGTTCATACGCCAACGACAAATTCAAATAGTCACGTGAAATAATCATAATTAAAATCGAGGAAGCATTAAATTTTGTTGTGAAAATTATATTATAAGGAATATTTGAAATTGTTGAACAGGTTATACTTGCATAACCTGGTTTGGGTCAGTTTACGCTTTTCATAAAGCGCTTCGCGATTTATTAAGCGTAAACTGACCCAAACCCGGTTATATCATATAACCTGTTCAACAATTTCAAATATTCCTTAAATATCAGTCATTTTTTAAACTTGTTTGACTAAGTGAAACTACAATTTCTAATTTATTTTGTGTCCTACACCCAATGGCGCAGCCCCGATAGTCCGACACCCCAATAGTCCGATACGCCAATAGTTCGACATCCCGATAGTCCGACACCCCAATAGTCCGACACCCCTATAGTCCGACTTTTTATAAACGGTAATTTTAAGCATTAAAAGGGTTATAGACAGCCTTAATAGTGATGCAATAATAAGCAAGCTGGAGTCTAGTACAGAAGTTGCTACGATCAGTGACCGAGCAATGACATGTTTGTTTTTCGGATAGAAAGTGGGTTCATATTACGTTGCATGTTCGTTCTTCTTGCGTTATAAATTTGTTTCATATATGCACGTCCATAGCATCACTTCGTCGACTGACATGTGATATTCAAAATTCTTTATATCGTTACCAGTTCATTTACTCAATTCGTTATTTTATAAATGGGCATTATGTAAGCATGAAAGACGGACAGTGAGGTATATGGGAGATACTTTTATAAGGATCTTTTATCAGAGACAATGCAACTAATGTTTTCCGAGTGCTTAAATTGTACTCGCAATCACTGGGCGTTCAATAAATGCGTTGAAGACGAGATTTTGACTGTGACTCTGAAAAGGCATTTCTTTTTCGAACCCCTTCTCATGAATTTCTGGTTAATGGCTTGGAGTTTTTTAAATTGTTGGGAGGCCGAAAAGGGGGTATATCAAATTACCGAAATCTGTCATTAATATACATAGATGTGGAATAAATGTCTGAGACAACAACCCAACAAAACAGCAAAATACATGACTTCACACAGAGAACATCGAACAGTCTTCAACATAGGACCAACGTCTATTAAAGTATCAAAATGACCGATGAAAGTACCAAAATACCCTCATATCTAAATATTAAAGAGATAAAAATAGAATTAAAAGCATTTTTGTCAAACAAATACGTACGTCAAAAAGGCTAGTACCAGTATCAGTTTATAAGGCATTCATTCATGTTGAAAATTATGTAAATATACCTTTTCATGTAAAGATTATCTATTAATGTTGTACTATCGGAGTGTCGGACTAATGGGGTGTCGGACTATCGGGGTGTCGGACTATCGGGGCGACCCCCACCCAATAACTGTTTCGACATTTTTCTCCCGACAAGAAGTCGAGCATTGTTATTTTGCACAGGAATATATACTGCATTAATGGCGTAATGGTTAGCGGGTGTGGGGTATATGATGGGTATAAAAAGAAAATTAAACTGATGGTTGACAAATTCAGCAATATTAACAAAACGATTAAAGTCATTTCAAATTTATATGGTCACTGGCTGGCAGCAGTATAAGAGTTGGATTTTTATAGTGCTTGCTCACTGAAACAACAGTCCGCGGATATACCTGTCGCTCCACTTGGACACATTATGCTGATTCCGAGCCAACCAGTCTTTGCTCTTATTCCTTGAAGCTGCGTGCTTAGCGGAGAAGCAACAAATACCAATTGTATAGTCTTCGGTTTGACTCGCTCGGGGATCGAATTCAAGATCTACCTCACTAATGGCGAGCACACTAACCATTACACCACCGATGCGGTTTGTAAAATGTGTGTTGTTACGTTTATCTAATTGACTTGATGTAAAGTTATCTATCTACAATGCATTATAGTGAATAATACTATTATTTAACATTAGACTCTTTGTGTCTTTACAGGTACATGTGACCTCAGATTACAACACCATTTTAGCTTCATTGCAGGTATCGACATAACTTTACAGAAAATGAGTTCTATAGCGCATGAGAGTGGCGCATTTAACCAAAACGAGTTTAACTACACCTTACGACAACCTGACAATATACATCAAAAGGAAACTCTCTTGACAAAACTGATACGGAAAGGCCACGACAGTTGTAAACTGTTTCTAGATGAACTAGCTAGAAAAGGATATGAAAAAGAAGTAGACAAATGCCTATCTGATAGTACGTTAATTCTTTAAATACCATTATCCAAAATAATTAGCCCCATGGTCACAAAATGTTCAATTAAAAATTTCAAACCCTTAATGAAACCCGCGGAATGGCAAGAGTACATAGTTTCACCAACGAAGGGTACAAAGCCTCCGAAAGAGGTGACCGGAACTTACATCGGACCATTCAAATGACTGCCTCGTGGATTAAGAAATAAAATGTTAGAAGATGGCAATAAGGTAATCAGAAGCAATGGATCACCAGACAGCCAATGGCAAAAACAAAATTCACGAAAGGAAGAAACATTGATCAACCAAACATTACACATAAAACTAAAGATTGAACGACACGAGCCCCACTAAGACCAGGGTATACTCAGGTGGTCCGGAAGGATAAGCAGTTCTTCCTACACTGTTGGCACTCATCGTGTTACTCAGACCTTCCCTTCCATAGACTACCTACATAATGTATATTAGCATATGTGTTCTCGTCATGAGTTATGTATTATGATGTGCAACGCCCCTTTCAACAATATTTCAGTTATATCGTGGCGGTCACTGGATTACCAGAAGAAACCACCAACCTGCAACAAGACACTGCCAACTTTATTACATATAGGCATTGATTGCACATGTAGTTGTCAATCCAACTACCATACGATAACGAGCATGATATTATGAATAGAGCTGAAATATGGTTCATTTGACGATAAACAATAATAAAAAACAATATTAAATTAAGCAATTAATCAATATTCCAGATGATGATGATGATAACGTTAATGACCAACTGAAGAATGTGACATCAGAGATAATTGAGCAAAACGTAGACTACATCGCTAGCAATCTAGAAATTGGTATTGTTCTTGACATACTTTGTAAACGAGGAATCATAACAATTGATGAACACGATGGGTTACAGAGGAAATCAACTAAGTCGGAGAAAAGAAGAACACTTCTGTCACTTTTATTAAGAAGGCCTAACACCAATTGGCTCTTTGGCTTTATAAGAGTGCTACAGATTACTGGACATATCATTCTTTTGGAACGTTTAAGACAGCATGTCAGTAATAGTCTAGGTAAGTACAGTTCACCTTTAGGTACATGTAGCAAAATAGAAAAACAAAAATACCATACTGTCAGAGGAGTTCCAAAATCCAATAGACAAATCGTGAAAACAGAGGCAAGTAAACGTTAGAGAAATCCGAATGACAATCAAAAATTTGCAATCCAGAAACACAAGCAACATTGAATACAGAACGAAGATAAACAAAGTAAAAACAAAACATGGGAAACTAAAAAGATGAACAACATGGGCCCCACAATAAAAGAATCAAGGAGTGTACACAGATGCTCAGGAATGGTAAGCAGTTCATGTTTTATATAAGACACCCATCGCGTTACTAATATAGTCATTCCGGTAAGATAAGTGTCAGTGATAGAGGTAACGAATATCAAAATATTATATTGTTGTAAAAAACAAGGAATATCTAAATATCATATTGCAAAAAACAAGAAATGTCTAAGTGAAAGAGAAGAGATCCCCTGAAATCGAAGATGTGGATACTTGGTAACAATCAACCAAACCAGGAACAAACATAGGGGCAAGATAACAAAGAAATCGTGTATTGATCTACCAATTAATAATGGCTTCCAAAAGTCTTTCGAATTATTGTAGAATAGTGTGAAAATTACCGCACCTAGCAAACTTAAAAATGGAAAATGGAAATTAATCATCATGTTATCCTATTATTGTTATTCTATTATCCTTTTTATTTTAATAAAGATATACGTAAAACTATGAAGCTACTGTGAATTTTGTTCAGCGAAACAATACCATAAATGCTAGAAAAAAACGAAGGGACAATCAAGAATGGACGTGATCCACAATTGTTTTAATATATAATGGTGTTAATTAATCTCAGAAATGTTTATCGCATGAAATGCAACAAACACAGTCTGGGTATTAAGAATTAGTTTTTCATTTTTCATTTTTAGAATTAGTAGAACAGCTATATGTCCGGTTAGGTCAAACTAGGCCTCTTCCGAACGATTTTATTGGCAGACTTTCAGGTAATTCCGTACAGAGAGAAGAAATGGAGGTTATTAATCTACAAATGGTCCAACAGGTCATTCAAGAAGCACTAGACTCGGATGTGATAGACATGTGGGAGGGATCAATATATCTCTATTTGAGTACCTTCTCTCCTGATGTAATGCTAGCCATTTTGAACGGAAAGGATGATGCGAAACTGATACTATTTCTACAGCTTTTGTTTTTTAGAGATGCGTACCTTCTACATCAGTTTTCCAGTAAAACGGCTGTTCAATTCAAATTGGAAGAAAAGCCAGAGGATATCTTTATTGATACAATGTATGGTAGGTAACACCTAAACCTACTCTAAACAGGTTTGATATAGAACAGCTGTGTGAATTTATATTTAAGATTCTAATATGATATCTATCCTTCAGTGGCTATATATGAACAATGCCATGATTAAAGTCCCCGTATATTTCAATTTGCACATGCGTTTTGTCGGACAAATAATGGACATAATTCCTAAGTGATTGTATGTTTTATACAGGATCAATGTGCATGTAAAATTTAAAATGTTGGCTTTGCTTTCTTACACATTCATTTTCGGAAACAAATATAAAGAAAACCATTTATCGACTTTGACGTTCGTAAATTTTTCTTCTAGTGACCTAGTTTCCAAGGAATGCTGGTAACAGCGACACATGATGGAACTACGATTGTCTGAGCATTTCATAACTTGTTTGACTTGCCAAAATCAAAATGTCATCAAATTGTCAAATATCAGTAAGAGAAATTGAAGATAAGAAAGTGGTAATCAGAATCCGTATATTGAAGAAGAAGAACAAACAACACAATGGCCAAAAGATAAAGTACAAGAGAACAAGCAACGACCTACAAAACATACAAATAAAACTAAAGATCGAGTAACACGAACTCTACTAAAAACCGGGGTGAACTCAGGTGCTCTGGAAGGGTAAAGTCATTTCAACACAGTCTACTATGTTCATCTTGTTGAAATAAAAATACTTTTGTTAACATCTAACATCATTTTTTTTTCTGAGCAGCCAACGTAACTTTTCATTCGACCTAGTTTTTAAAGTTCAATTAATATAATGAAAAATAAAAAATACCACACTATGGTAACAGTTCCAAAGTTGTAAAATCTACTAGAACAATCATAGAGAGGGGCAAAAATCGATTCCCCTAATACAAATATATTGTATTCATATCCAATCAATGAAAAGTGGCGGGGTTAAACGAGTTTACTTTAATTTGATATAAGACTAGTAATTGTCATGTCGTCAAGTGCCTGTGGTAATGAGTAAGGACAATTGTGTGGTTTATTTTGATTTCAGGAAGATGGAAGTCACAGATTCCAACTAATAAAGATGAGTTTTGTTCAGGTTAGTGAGGCACAGAGCGAAAAAGACAAAAAAAAATTAAATTAAAATATAGTCTTCATAGTTACTTTGAATAAGTTTGTATCTTACTCTAGAATATGTTTGTCTTTATACAGAATTTCAAGTCGTTCCTACTGAACTTTTCGTTTTTGAGTTTGTAGCATTTTTATGGTGGGTTATGAGAAGTCTAGTCAATTCCATGATTCGTCATTACTTTTTATTTAATTTGCATATTAAGCTTACGTTTGTCATAGTCAGTTCTTATGGCACTGTTCTTTCACCAATGGTCAACAAAAAGTGTTCGGGACAATTGACGGGGCAATCAAAAAAGTTATAAACAAATTCAGAAACACTGATAACATTGGGCATACAAAACACAGGAAGAATACCAGAAAACACCCCAAAAAAATCAAATACAAGACAACAAAGATAACTAAAAAGATGAGCAACGCTGACCCATGTGCTCGCGAAGGGTTAGCAGTTCTTTGCTCTTATAAGACACTGGTCATGTCACTCATTTCGGCAGGACACGCAGATTTCTGCACAACTTATATTTGTCCCAATGAATTAGATGCAAAATTAATGTATGCTTTACGTAACGTAAATTAAGCAATCAAGTCGTTTACTTCGAAAACAAAGTGAACATATACATACATCTCATTAAAACAGGTTAAAATGTCGAATAATATACATGTAATATATTGCATAGCAATTTTCTAAGCATACACACCACATCGTTGGTGAAATGGTTATGGTGCTTCCCTAGAGTATGTTAGATCGTGGGTTTTATAACCCCTTTCGAGTCAAACAATAGACTCTATGAAATTGGTATGTGCTGCTTCTTTGCTAAGCACACAGTATTAAGAAGTAAGAAAAATTAATGTTTCAATCGGAATCAGGATAATGTGTCCGAGATCAGTGACATGTCCTCCCGAGAAATGTTGCTACAGTGGGGTAGCACTATAAAGCTCTACTTCTTGTTCTAGTTTTGTACAAAGCGGAGATCATCTCATCGATATGGAGCTTGTTCGCGCCATGATATAGCTGTAAAATTGTTCATTTGGAGTTAAACAACAATCCCTCACTCACTCGCTTAGGCTAAGCATGCACTGAAATATAGATCACTGCTGTGACATTGTTCTTAAAAACCAAAAATGCTTTGTGAAATGAATAAGAAAATGTCTTTTACATATTGTAGGCTGTTATCAAGGCACATTGAGAGCAAACTACAAGACGGTCCTTGATGAGATTGAAGATGATATAATTCAGGATATCTTGACAAGATTAGAGAAGCTGGGGAAACCCAATGACCAATTGTATTCTTCACAATGTCTCTTGAAAAACAAAACAAGATCTGAAAAGGCATTCACTTTTCTCCAGTATGTTCTAGGCAACGAACACGTCCTGTACGAGTTCAGCAAAGCTTTTGAGTACCATTCACAAGTTGAATTGAAACGTGTGAAATGCAGAAATTGTTCTTCGCCTAAAGGTACATAATATATATCAGTAAATAAATACTTATGTATATACATTAGACTAACAATTTGATTGTAATATTGGTAGAGCTTATATGATCTTTTGTAATATGTGTTGTATTTTTGCCGTCTTGTATTGTTCCATGGTGAGCAGGGTAGTTGTACGTGTTGCTATGGTATTACCGACAGTTACAGCTTCAATATACAAGAGGAGTGGTTGATGGTTTTGTTCTTGGTTGCTTAGTCTAGTTGTTAAGCATTGCTGTTTCGGTTTGATTTAAGGAATAGTCTTGCTAGTGGATGCAGTCGACAGCTACTGTTTTTATTTATCAGAGGAGTGGGTTTTGCTGTTGTGAATGGTTGTATCGGGTTTACCAGAGAAGTGGTTTGTATTGTAGTTTATAGTATTGACTGCCATTGTAGTGTCTTGTCTACAAGAAGAGTGGTTCCCATTTTTGTTCCTAGTATTGTAACAATATAAATGTAATTTGATTCAACGTTTTTTTTCTTGTACTTCAAGAATTTTAGCTATGTGCATGACTGGCCATCACAAGCTTGCAAGCAATGAATCATGTAGTGCGGTGTATGGGTGCATGTTGCCATAGCTGCAAGTACAACTTGTGCTGATGGATAGACATTACTCAAATACAAAGAGCACGGCTAAATCCCATTCTACATTCCGTATTTGATTTTTCTCTCATAGTCATCGGATGCTGTTTTTGAAGGGGATGTTTCAAACAGGATTAACTATCAACTATTTATATGCAACGGGTTTCTCTCTAGAAACTTCATAAAATTAATTACAGCTCTAAATATTTATTTTTGTTTATGTAGCATAACACCATAGGTATCTTAGAAGAAACAAGAATGGCTTAGCCTTTGCGAGCACCTGAGTTCACATCTGGTATTTGTCAGGCCGGGGTTGTTTATTTTTCTTAGTATTCAATGTTGTGTTTTTGTTTTATCATCGTTCTGAATCGTATGCCCAATGTTGACTGTGTCTTAAAATTGTCCATTCTTTTTTTTTCTTTTTTTTGGCATCATAATAAAGCTTATTCACAAATATACTGCCTACACCAATCTTAATGGCCCAGGGTTGCATATTAAGGGTCACTGTTTTACATTAATCTCACTTATCCAGGGGTAGCAAATGAAAATTGAAAAAACATAGTCCACTTAAACACCTTTTATATTCATTTGTTTTAACATTTCATCATAATACACATACTTATTGCCACATATTAGCTTTATGGTGCTAAATAATATATAAATATGTGTTATTCCGAATAAGTTCTAATTTGTTTTCATCAATCGCATTAGTATGAGAAGTTTGCAATGTGCAGTGTAAATATTGTTTTAATTATTTTACGTATTGAAAATTGTTTGATCTCCAATTCGGGAATGGTTATATTTCACCTTAGTACGTATTTTCCATATTTCCCACTTTGAGAAAATATTATTATATTTAAAATGAGGTGTAAATCTTCACCCCCATATAGTCCTAACCTTGATTTATATATTAGCTGTTGATCTAGATCGGTTAAATGTAGCTTCTATTTCTTTTATAACATTTAAAAATAGATGCTGCATCGTTTCAGCATTGTCTTTAATTTGGCACAGATGACATTTTCTATTTATCCATTCTTGATTTTTGATTGCCCCTTCCGGTTTCTCTAACTTTAATTGACTAATAGGATACTTTAAGACGAATAGACGCGAATGTAAAGAGTATAATTCATAAACGTTTAAGTACATGTATATTTTTCTATTTGTAGGTGTATTAATCCTTTCGGAGCCATGGAAAATAGTATTCCATTTTACAATCAGCATGAATGACTTTGGTATGATATAGATAAATATAACTTCAGCAATATATATTTTGTCTATAATTAATCATTGTCTTTTTTCGTAATTGGAATTAGTTTCCATGTTTGGTTTATTGTGCTTAACGCCACTTTCAAAAAAATTTCAGTAATATCATGGCGGTCGGTTTTATTGGTGGATGAAAGCGGAGTACCTGGAGAAAACCACCGACCTGTTGCAAATCACTGACAAATTTTATCACATAATGTTGCATGGAGTACAACTGGCCATGAACGGATTTCGAACTCGCACCATTAGATGTGATACAAGTAGGCACTGATTGCACAGGCAGTCGAAAATCCAACTACCATGTGGAAATGTTCTGATGTCAAGTGAGAAACATGTGAATTATTTTAATGAACAAAAACATATATTATATTAAAAAAAAATTGGATTTGGATTTATCTAATATGATTATGAGTTGGTGTGTTTAACGTTACTTTCGCCACTATTTCAGTAAAAGAATTTGTCCCTGTCCACGATGTCAGATTAGATTTACACCTATTCTGTTTTTCATTTTATTTTATATTTAATTCTTTTCAGGTCAAATTGAAATAACAACTATAGAAAAAGAATTGACGACACCATCTTTTGCTTTTAGACCATTGGATGACAAGACCGCTACACCTTTACGGTAAACAAATTAATATGTATATCGATAGTTATAAGCAGTGTTTCAACACTGATATGGTTTATTATATATATTTATTGTTGAAGATACCAAAGGGGTAATCAGAAGCCATGAATATCAGAAGCACATATAATACAATGCCCGAACGAAAAAGGAAAAAACAATGATCTACAAAGCACTACACAGAAAACTAAAGATTGAGAAACACCTGTAATTACTTGACCAATCCTATGATTTCACATGTAATTACTTGACTTATCCTGTGATTTAATGTGTAATTACTTGGCTCATCATGTGATTTCATGTGTAATTACTGGATGTATCCTGTGATTTAATGTGTAATTACTTGATTCATCCTGTGATTTAATGTGTAATTACTTGGCTCATCCTGTGATTGCATGTGTAAATACTGGATTGATCCTGTGATTTAATGTGTAATTACTTGGCTCATCCTGTGATTTCATGTGTAATTACTTGATTCATCCTGTGATTTCATGTCTAATTATTTGACTAATCCCGTGGTTCCTCCTGTAATTACTTGACTCATCCCGTGATTTCACGTGTAATTATCTGACTCATCCGAAGGTTTCACCTGTAATTAATTTGCTCATCATGTGATTTCACCTGTAATTACTTGACTCATCCTGTGATTTCACATGTAATTACTTGACTCATCCTGTGGTTTTACGTGCAATTAATTGACTCATTCTTTGATTCCTCCTGTAATTATTTGACTCATCCTGTGTAATTACTTGACTCATCATGTAATTTCACGTGTAATTACTTGGCTCATCCCGTGATTTCAGACATAGTAACTTGACTCATCCTGTGATTCCACGTGTACTAGTAATTATCTGACTCATCCTGTGATTTCATGTGTTATTATTTGACTCATCCTCTGATTTCACGTGTAATTACTTGACTCATGCTCTGATTTCTCCTGTAATTATTTGACTCATTCCGTGATATAACGTGCAATTACTTGACTTATCATGTGATTTCTTGTGTAGTTACTTCACTCATCCTGTGATTTCACGTGTATTTACTTGAGTCATCCTGCGATTTCACATTCAATTATTTGACTCATCCTCTGAATTCACGTGTAATTATTTGACTCATCTCGTGATTTCACGTGTAATTATCTTATTCGTCCCGTAATTTCACGTGTAATTATCTGACTCATCATGTAATTTCACATGCGATTTCACGTATAGTTATCTGACTCATCCTATGGTTTCACGTGTAATAACTTGACTCATCCTTTGATTTCACGTGCAATTGTTTAGTTCATCCAATGATTTCACGTGTACTCATTTGACTCATATCAGGTGATTTAACTTGCAATTTCTTAGTTCTTCCCGTGATTTCATGTGTAATCATTTGACTCATCCCATGATTCCACTTGTAATTAGTTGACTGACCCCGTGATATCACGCGTAGTTATCTGATTCATTATGTGATTTCACGTTTAATTACTTTGCTCATCCTGCGATTTTACGTGTAATTATTTCACTAATCATGTGAATTCACATGTAATTATCTGACTCATCCTGTGATTTAAAGTGTCATTTCCATATTCCCCTGATAATCTCTTTCAATGCTTTAGTGTTGCACAGCAAAGAAGGAACAAACCATATCAAGTCGTGCTTACGCTCGGTACATTTGTTGTATTGTGATATCTAACAGAATAATAAGTATTTTTTGGTATTTAACCACCGACCATTTAACTTTGAAAAGGGGGGTTATAAATATTTTTCCACCGTACCAGAAATGTTTTTGATAAATTGTGCTGAGATGCAACACATCAATCCTTTCAAGACATTTTGCTGCTTATATGTTGTTTTGTCGACATTATTATTATTAGAAATATCATGTTCTGCGTGCCACATTTGCCTCGTGGTGTGAGAATGACTCTAGCATTGTCACACAAAGTGTTTATGGGTGTTTGTTGGTGTTCCGTTGTAGGGCAATCTTGTTCAGTTTTAATGCTTTATTTTCCTTTTAGCTTGTGGCAATCAAAACGTTCGTATTGAGGACTACCCCAGTGCCATCTATGTAAACGTGTTCTCGTCATAATTCGATCAATACAATGTCAATATACATTATTTCAGAAAACCGCTGGAACATGTATCCTTAGAGGAACTTCCTGGTAAGTTTTACAATATCAACAATAAATAAATTACAGATCGGGCACGATCAAAGGTCATAGTTCAAATGATCAATCACCAATATGCCTACAAAAACATAGAAAAGCATATTTTTTGTGAAAAGAGCTGAGAATTTCCGAATATTAATAAAAGGTTACAGAACATCACTTGACACTGGCCACTAGATATAAAATCAACAAGCATCTAGTTGAAATAGATTAATTATTGTTCTATATATTATAATCTAGATATGTCCAATCACATAAAGGGGCCGTCGTTGTCGTGGATTTACAACTACCTCTACAATCAGTGCTTATCACCACCAGCTAACCCCATTTATGACGAAGTGTACTCGATGCAACATTATATGATCAAGTTTGTCAGTGACTTTCGGCAGGTCGGTGGATTTTCTCCGGGTACTCTTGTTTTCTCCACCAATAAAACTGACCACCACGATATAGCTGAAATATTGTTGAAAGTGGCGTTAAACACCATAAACCAAACCAAACCAATCACTAACTCATGTTTATAATTATTTTTAAATAATGCATACAAATTGTCTGTCCATATTTATTGCTCATCGGTGGTGGAGGTTGTTTGGTCACGTTCATTTTGATATTTAGATGGGTGTTATTTAATATGTATCAGCTATTTTTTTAACATGTTTAACGAAATGAAACTACAATTTCTGGGGGGGGGTTTCCGCGCGCGCGTGTGTGTGTGTATGTGTGTGTGTGTGTGTGTGTTCTACACCCAATAACTGTTCCGACAAATTTGTTTTCGAAATGAAGTAGAGCGTCGTTATTTCGAACAGGAATATATACTGAATCAGTGGTGTAATGGTCACCAGGCTCGCCTCAAGTGTGTGGTAGATCATGGGTTCGTTCGAGTCCGGCGTGTCAAACATAACACTATGAAATTGGTATGTGGCTTTTCCGCTAAGTTTACAGGATTAAGGAGAAATACTGTGAAAGTATTATAATTCGTGGAGTGTCAATTTTCGTAGATTTCATGTTTCATTAAAACCCCGAAATATAATGTCCAACGAAATACAAAATTTCCATATTATTATTATTTTGTGCAAATTATGAAACCACGAATATAAAGAACTCACGATCACAGGAAGCTTACTCGATCCACGAAAATTGACATTCACAAATAAAAGTACTTTCAAAGTAGCAAAGATTGTTTGACTCGGAATTAGGATAATTTGTCAGGGTGGAGCTGACTGTTGTCTCAGTGAGCTTACTGTTAGTATGAGATTATCCGACAATGTACATATAATGCATATTTAATTTTAGATTTAACCACAGATAAGTATAGAATCGTAGTTATCGAAACAGACGACACAGAATTTCTAAGAGATTTACAAATATTAACGGGACATCAGATACACGTCTGCAGAATTCCAGAAATTAGATTCGGACACATTACTGGGGAGTCAATTACACGATTTAGAGACTGTATTTCGTCTGCCTCTCCAGGGCCGCATGCTCTCTTGTTTGTTACAGAATTTGACTATACCTATTATCTAAGGAGATTTTTAGATTATTTTTTCGAGTACCATGGTTATGATTTTATGCAATTTCTTATCCCGATATTTACAACCAACAGCAAGGATGATGCATATCTACTGTACAAGGCAAAACATATTTTAGTTAGTCAAATTCCACAAGCGCAGATGTTGAGATCAAGTACAAACAGATTTATTGTGTATAACAACAAGACAACAATACGTGAGAAAGCTGTCCAAATTGATGAATTGACCAAATTAATTGCAAGAATGCAGATAGAGAATAGGCAAAAATATGACACCAACAATTCGTTTGAAAAATCGGAAAAGGCTGTCCAAAAGTAAGAAAAGGTCGACCAAAAGATAATACAACCAATCCATCCAGAAATTACTATCCCTGAAGATGTATACTCTCTAGAAGAAACCCTAGGTAAACCCTATTTATAATACATCGACAGAAAAGATACTATCACAGGAGTGATAGAAATATAATTGATTAGTGATGCATGAAATTTGTTAAACAGTGCATTAATCTGATTAAAATCAGCAGCTATAATACACAACACCTCCACCCCACCCCACTAACATCTTATAGAACCTGATGAAAGGTCATATCATCAATCTGATAAAAATCAGGAGTTATAATACACAGGATCTCCACATCCTCCACCCCTATCCCCATAACATCTTACAGAACCTGATTAAATATCACATCCATCAATCTGATAAAAATCAGCAGTTATAAAATCAGCAGTACTCAAATATTGAGGGCGAACAGTTCTGAGATATATAATACACAACACCTTCATCCCTTCCCCTAAACATTTTAAACAGAACCTGATTAAAGGTCATATTCAGATGTATATGTCACATGCCAGTATTGGGTACACGTAAACCTCACGGTTCTAATGATGATCTGCAAGGATGTTTTGCCAATTTTTTTATTGTTTCAACCCACACACATTGTGACTAGATCATTTATTCAACTCTACTAATATTGTCATTTTTAGAAAACTTGCTTACGACTATGAAAACCATAAATGTGAGAGCCAGTCGTCCATGTTAACATGTATTTATAGTCTGCACATGCGTACATAATTATGTTATTTTATCTTGTGCGTGTTTTATTTGAGCAAGAAAATTGCATTATCTAGGTAATGTTTCTATATATACTGTCACTGACCGAAATATAGTTGTTTCTGGTACCTCTTCCTAATGTTGAACTTTGGAAACCTAATTGTAAATCCAGTTCACTTCCTGCCGACAGAAAATATAAAATGGAGAAATCAAGGGATAACTACATAATTTTATTCTGTAATTCAAAATATTAACGCAATGTATTAATGTGATTTTTTTCTGTAGGATAACCACAATATTAATGCATTGTCTTAAAATAAAAGGTTATATTAAAAGTATATTGTCTATGATATTTTAGAAAATTTGTATCTGTCCATAAATGATTTTTTCAAGCTATCATTAAACAGTTATGCTGCAAAATATACGATTGGTGTTCTCTTTTGACAAAAAATACCCAAGACTATCGTTATCAGAAATATTGTCCAGGATGACAAAAAAATCAAAGTGAAAGTAACAGCGCCACCTATAAAAACGGAAGTTTGGAATTCTCGGGGGTTTAGCTTTGAGGTAAGGAAAATACTGTTAAGATTCAAACACTTCATGATTGTCACACTCGTTTAGTGTTGTTTGAATCTTAACGTTTCGTAGCGTATTCGCCAATAATTCAGTGTTTAATCTTCATTTTAAGAAGGTCAGTACGGAAAACAACAATAATTTTGGGTATGAAAAAATACAAATGTGGTAGACAATATACCTTTAAGTGTATTCGGCGGAAAAGTGGCAAAAGTCTCAGTAAACTTCGCCTGTATATCAGTGTTTAAGCCTCATGTACATCAACTTTATATTTTAAGACACTGTACTAGTATTGTCTATATATGTTTATAACAGTGTTTTCACTGTAACTGTGTGATATTTATAGTTGATGAGAATAAATCATGGGTTCATAGACTTCCCCAAAACCACTCAAAACAACTGCAACTTTTAAAGTTAGCTAAAAAAAACTTTAAATATCTGACATATGTGTCCCTTGTTATTTTATTTCTTTTTTCATCCTTTTCCTTTTCTGGTTTCATATAATGATGCAATGTAACTTTGAAATACTTTCAAGAACGATAAATCTATGTAATTATTTGTTTTCTTAGTTTATTTATGTACAATGTACATGTACATATGCTGTTATAGGTATTTTGACGCTTTTCCTTTAATCTTTGAAGTCACAGTTTCAACATGTACAGTTCATTTTAGAATTGGAAGTCATTCTATATCTTTATTAACCGACTGCATCAAACTGAACTTGAAATATGTTTGTAGTACCATACCATTTCACTAGGAAGAGGGAGTTATATATATATTTGTTTCGGTTTTGTTTGTTTATTTTTTATTTTCATACTATTTCATCCTTTCAATTTAACATTTATATATTGTTTTATACACAGACGCTTATCCATTTCACTATGAAGAGAGAGTTATATATATAAATATATATATTTGTTTTGGTTTTGCTTGTTTGTTTTTTTTTTGTTTTTTTTGTTTTTTTTTTTCATGCTATTTCATCCTTTTGATCTAACATTTGTATTTATTGTTTTATACACAGGGGCTTATGACATGTTACTACCCATCACCTCATTGTTTTTAAACTACAAGCAGAGAGAAGGAACATGCAAGATGTTACCATCAGATTGTATGGATATATGTACATGAATGCGTTAAATAAAGGGAAAAGAGATGAAATAATAAAGAATTTGTTTTCATTAAAAATCAATATGTTAACAAAAAGTTAAAACAGGGGGTAAATCCATGTCACAAGCACCTGTGATTTTATGTACTAAATACATTATTGACCAAAATGTTCTTGTTAACATTTAAATATATTTTACATTATTATTTTTCGCTCAATATTTTCTTGCTAACATTTTTTATGTATATTTCACATTATTTTTATATCAAAATTTCCTTAGGGACCGACCATTTAACTTGCGGGGGAGGTTTGCTTTTTTTCTTCAGAAATTTTTTTTCGGACAACACGAGAGTTAGAATACGTATTATTTTTGTCGCGCACAGCGCGAAATTTTTTCCATGTAACAAAAATTATATGACAAAAACTCTGATTCAGATTATTTTTTTTTCCTCCATCAAAATCAAAAATTTTTTTTTCAACAACAACCCCCTACCTGAAGTGAACTTTTTAATGGTTGAGATCCCCACCCGTAAACCATATATATTTATGATCAGGGTGACTAGTCAAATTAAATGCCTTATAGCTCAGGCCCCAGGGGTGTCATACCCCACCCCCTACCTGAAGTGAACTTTTTAATGGTTGAGATCCCCATCCTTAAACCATATATATTTATGATCAGGGTAACTAGGCAAATTAATTGCCTTATAGCTCAGGCCCCAAGGGATCATACCCCTCCCCATACCTGAAGTGACCTTTTTAATGGTTGAGATCCCCACCCCTAAGACATATATATTTATGATCACAAGACCAAATGAATTTGACTTGCAACTCGGCTGTTGCATCTCTGATGCTTTCTCGATTTGTTTTTGTTTTTATGTAATTTTATCCGTTTGATCTAACATTTGTATTTATTGTTTTATACACAGGCGTTTATCCATTCCACTATCAAAAGAGAGTTATATATATTTGTTTTGGTTTTGTTTGTTTATTTTTTGTTTTTATGCTATTTTATCCTTTTGATCTAACATTTGTATTTATTGTTTTATACACAGGCGTTTATCCATTCCACTATCAAAAGAGAGTTATATATATTTGTTTTGGCTTTGTTTGTTTATTTTTTGTTTTTATGCTATTTTATCCTTTTGATCTAACATTTGTATTTATTATTTTATACACAGGCGCTTATCCATTCCACAATCAAAGGAGAGTTATATATATTTGTTTTGGTTTTGTTTGTTTATTTTTTCGCTTTTATGCTATTTCATCCTTTTGATCTAACATTTGCATTTATTGTTTTATACACAGGGGCTTGTGACATGTTATTACCCATCACCTCATTTTTTTTAAACTACAAGCAGAGGGAAGGGACATGCAAGATGTTACCATCAAATTGGATGGATATATGTACATGAATGCGTTAAATAAAGGGAAAAGATATGAAATAATAAAGAAATTTGATTAAAAATCAATATGTTAACAAAAAGTTAAAACAGGGGGTAAATCCATGTCACAAGCACCTGTAATTTTATGTACTAAATACATTATTGACAAAAATGTTCTTGTTAACATTTAAATATATTTTACATTATTATTTTTCGCTCAATATTTTCTTGCTAACCTTTTTTATGTATATTTCACATTATTTTTATATCAAAATTTCCTTAGGGACCGACCATTTAACTTGCGGGGGAGGTTTGGTTTTTTTCTTCAGAAATTTTTTTTCGGACAACACGAGAGTTAGAATACGTATTATTTTTGTCGCGCACACCGCGAAATTTTTTCCATGGAACAAAAATTATATGACAAAAACTCTGATTCAGATTATTTTTTTTTCATCCATCAAAATCAGAATATTTTTTTCAACAACAACCCCCTACCTGAAGTGAACTGTTTAGAGGTTGAGATCCCCACCCGTAAACCATATATATTTATGATCAGGGTGACTAGTCAAATTAAATGCCTTATAGCTCAGGCCCCGGGGGTGTCATACCCCACCCCCTACCTGAAGTGAACTTTTTAATGGTTGAGATCCCCATCCTTAAACCATATATATTTATGATCAGGGTAACTAGGCAAATTAAATAACTTATAGCTCAGGCCCCAAGGGATCATACCCCACCCCCTACCTGAAGTGACCTTTTTAATGGTTGAGATCCCCACCCCTAAGACATATATATTTATGATCACAAGACCAAATGATTTTGACTTGCAACTCGGCTGTTGCATCTCTGATGCTTTCTCGATTTGTTTTTGTATTTATTCAATTTTATCCTTTTGATCTAACATTTGTATTTATTGTTTTATACACAGGCGTTTATCCATTCCACTATCAAAGGAGAGTTAAATATATTTGTTTTGGTTTTGTTTGTTTATTTTTTGTTTTTATGCTATTTTATCCGTTTGATCTAACATTTGTATTTATTGTTTTATACACAGGCGTTTATCCATTCCACTATCAAAAGAGAGTTATATATATTTGTTTTGGCTTTGTTTATTTTTTGTTTTTATGCTATTTTATCCTTTTGATCTAACATTTGTATTTATT
>MJUT01047825.1:104901-125998 GCA_002080005.1 Gigantidas platifrons | reverse complement strand
TTTGTCAGTGACTTGCTACAGGTCGTTGGTTTATAAAGTTTGTCAGTGACTTGCTACAGGTCGTTGGTTTCCTCAGGATACTTCGGTTTCATGCAACAATAAAACTTGCCGCCACAATATATCTGAAATATTGTTGAAAGTGGCATTAAACACCATAAACCAAACAAAAATTTTGGATTGTGACATTGAAATTATATTCCCATAGTGATCTTAAAAGAAAGTAAGAAAGTTTAAACTGCACCAGTAAAACTGACCGCCACAATAACTGAAAAATATTCTTATGTTGCGTTAAACACCGTTTTAAACCCTCAAAATCCTAACATACTGAAAATTTGTTATATAACACTATTTATTTCTTCTGTTTTAGCAAAATGTGTGTGGATTTGACCTTTTGAGAGCTAATGGTCAGTCTTATGTCTGTGATGTTAATGGGTTCAGTTTTGTTAAGAATTCTGCCAAGTATTATGACGATTGTGCCAAGATTCTAGGGTAAGATAAGAGAGATGCAAGTTAGCAAAATTGTATGACCCTTTTCAGGTTCCTTTGAATCTCAAGACCAGGGGTCATGATGGTCGTGATCGTATGGAAGTTTGATTTACAACTACCTGTGCAATCAGTGCCTATCACCACTAAAGTTGTGAGTTCAAACCCGCTTCATGGCGAGGTGTACTCAATACAACATTATGTGATAAAGTTCGTCAGTTACTTGCGACACTGATTTATTGTGACGTTTAACGCCATAAACCTAGTTTTCAGGTTCCTTTGAATCATCAAACAAGACATATTTATCTGCATTTAATAAAAAAAAATGTTGGATTTATGAAAAGTAAGTTTAGGCAGTGATGATTAACTATCCCATCAATATCAGCGAAACGAGCAACCACCTTTCACCTCAAGCAAACAATTGAATAAAAAAAATGATTTTGCCTATTTCTATGATTTTAATATTTAATTTTTAGCTCACCTTGCCAAAGGCAATGTGAGCTTTTGCCATCATCACTTGGTGTCTGTCGTCTGTCGTCTTTTAACTTTTCACATTTTAATCTTCACTCCTGAAACCCCTCAGTCAAATGAACTGAAACTTGATAGGAAGCATCTATGGAAGGTCCTCTATAAAGATTGCCCATTTTGTGCCGATCGGTTAACAAACATGACCGCCACAGGCAATTCTTGTTTCTGATTGGTTGATTTCTAAAAAAATCTTCTCCTCTGTTAAAACAATGATAACTCTTGCCATTATCTCCCTTAGAAATTAACCAATGCTGATATAGTGTAACATGTTTATTCTATACATTACAAGTAGGTATTCACATTTTAATATTCATTTTAGCAAACCTTGCCAAAGGCAATTTGAGCTTTTGCTATCACTTGGTGTCCGTCGTCTGTCATCCGTTTACTTTTCACATTTTAATCTTCTCCTCTGAAAACCCTCAGCCAAATGAACTGAAACTTGGTAGGAAGCATCTATGGAATGTCCTCTATAAAGAGTGCTCATTTCGTCCCGATCGGTTAATAAACATGGCTACCACCGAAACTTGGTAGGAATCATCTACGGAATGTCCTCTATGAAGATTGCTTATTTCGTCCCGATCGGTTAGCAAACGTGGCCACCATATGCAATTCTTGTTCCCGATTGGTCGATTTCTAAAAAATTCTTATCCTTTGAAACTGCTTAGCCATATGAACCGAAGGTTCTGTATTAAGTTTCCTCAAAGCAGAATGAAAGGTGAGCGACACAGGCTCAGCCCACTGAGCTTATAGTGTTATTGTTCCTACAGTATGATCATTTATTGTTTTTTATTTTAATATGTGTTTTTTCTTTATTCAGAACTATGATAATGAGAGCTAAGGCACCACAGTTACACATCCCATGGGTACTAGGTTCTGCTCCAGAAGATATACCAGTCGTGCCTACTACCTCAGGTTCTATGTTAGTACAGTATATTAGGGGTTCCTCCCGACAGGTTGGAGGGTTACTCTCGACAGGTAGGAGGTTTCCTCCCGACAGGTTGGAGGGTTCCTCCCGACAGGTTGGAGGGTTCCTCCCGACAGGTAGGAAGGTTTCTCACGACAGGTAGGAGGGTTCCTCCTGACAGGTTGGAGGGTTCCTCCCGACAGGTAGGAAGGTTTCTCACGACAGGTAGGAGGGTTCCTCTTGACAGGTAGGAAGGTTTCTCACGACAAGTAGGAAGATTTCTCACAACAGGTTGGAGGGTTCCTCCCGACAGGTAGGAAGGTTTCTCACGACAGGTAGGAGGGTTCCTCCTGACAGGTTGGAGGGTTCCTCCCGACAGGTAGGAAGGTTTCTCCTGACAGGTTGGAGGGTTCCTCCCGAAAGGTAGGAAGGTTTCTCACGACAAGTTGGAGGGTTCCTCCTGACAGGTAGGAAGGTTTCTCACGACAAGGTAGGAGGGTTCCTCCTGACAGGTTGGAGGGTTCCTCCCGAAAGATAGGAAGATTTCTCACGACAGGTTGGAGGGTTCCTCCCGACAGGTTGGAAGGTTTCTCACGACAGGTTGGAGGGTTCCTCCCGACAGGTAGGAAGGTTTCTCACGACAAGAAGGAAGATTTCTCACGACAGGTTGGAGGGTTCCTCCCGACAGGTTGGAGGGTTCCTCCCAACAGGTAGGAGGGTTCCTCCTGACAGGTTGGAGGGTTCCTCCCGACATGTAGGAAGGTTTCTCACGACAGGTAGGAGGGTTTCTCTTGACAGGTAGGAAGGTTTCTCACGACAAGTAGGAAGATTTCTCACGACAGGTTGGAGGGTTCCTCCTGACAGGTAGGAAGGTTTCTCACGACAGGTAGGAGGGTTCCTCCTGACAGATTGGAGGGTTCCTCCCAACAGGTAGGAAGGTTTCTCATGACAGGTAGAAGGGTTCCTCCTGACAGGTTGGAGGGTTCCTCCCGACAGGTAGGAAGGTTTCTCACGACAGGTAGGAGGGTTCCTCCTGACAGGTTGGAGGGTTCCTCCCGACAGGTTGGAGGGTTCCTCCCGACAGGTTGGAGGGTTCCTCCCGACAGGTTGGAGGGTTTCTCACGACAGGTAGGGGGGTTCCTCCTGACAGGTAGGAAGGTTTCTCATGACAAGTAGGAAGATTTCTCACGACAGGTGATAAACTATTCATGGAATGTTTCATCGAGTACCATTAATTGATAAGGGCATCCATATTTCTTGCTAAAAATATTTTATTTGAAATCCTGATTAAATATTTTCAAGTGGAAGCAAGTGAGGAGATATATTAAATAGATTGCCCAATAATCTCAACAAAGCATACTTTTTCAGGATTTCCAAAGATATTAACTTTCTAGCAAGTTTTATAACATTAAGATTAAAGATAGCTTTTTAAAGGGATATTAAAGCTCGTTTTAACATATATTTTTTCAACTCGTGACGAAGGTTGTTTCTTTTCAATTTAATTGTAAAAACAATCCAAAAATACTTTGCACGCCCATATAATCCCTAATATCATTAAAATATCACTTAAAAGGGTCGAAATGAATTTTTGTCCAGGAAGCAAAAATTCAATTCAAGGCAAAGACCACAAGATATGACAGAATTATCAACGAATTATATCACTTTTCCAAAGTTTCATAAATATCATTTATTGAACCAATGGCAAGTTTTCATGGGATACAAAAAATTACAAAAATGAGCTTTAATGTCCCTTTAAGACATTTGATAAAAAAAAACAACAATAATTTACCTACCTACCTTCCCACATTAAAAATTATTAATCTGGACGGGTTTGTACAAAGCTTAATTAAGAAATTTATATATGTGCTGGGTCACTTGTTTTACAGTCCAATATTTATACTTGAATATGTTTATGAATGATTGATTTGTTTTTAAAAAATATTGTTTACACTAAGCCTTAATTAAATCTTAAGTGTCAATTAAAATTTAAAGGAAACCAGAGTACCCAGAGAAAACCATTGACCTGTCATAAGTCACTGACAAACTGCCCCTGTGCAACAATATATAATATTGTTTGTCAGTTACTATAGGCAGCAAGGTGGTGAAATATATAGCAGGGTGTCAAGTCCATATAAAATCCTATAATTTCCTTTAAATTTGGGGATTCCTATATTTTCCCTATTATTCTTTAAAACCCCTATAAAGCCCTATATATATGTGATTGATTGATTGATTGGTGTTTTATGCCAACTTTAGCAATATTTCAGCTATATCGTGGCGTGATTAAATTTTATTATTATATGTACGCACCTACAAGATCCTTAGAAATAAAACATAAAACATATTTGTTCATAAAACAATCGGATAATATGTACAAATAAAAGAAATATTAAAAAGATAAAAACATACATTTAGAACATATGTTGTATTGACATTTTAAATTTTNTGTTCCTTTTAATTTTTCATGTTATGAAGAGTTACTTTATAATGAAAGTTCAAAATAAGAAATAAATGGGAGGAAAGAAAATGGCTGTAGGGAGGAGGAGGCCATTGCTAAAGTTTATAATATGTGTGTAGCATGTTAAGTATTATGTACAATGATTCACTCTCATGTTTAATACATAAATTGTCAGATTTCCAGGGTTAAAGAATGGACTTTCAACACAAATTATATACTAGAAACCTTATATATTCATATATATTTCTTTCAAGATCCCTATATTTACCCTATAAATAAAAAAAAAAATCCTATAATCCTATATTTTTGAGACCAAAAGTGGCTTGACACCCTGATATAGTATAGTGACCGAATTCTCTTTGCATGTCTCTGTATATAGAAACAAACTGGGAATTGTGTGAATACGTTCGTCCACTTTCTATAAAATAAAAGTTATCTGTTGATTTATAGGATGGAATTAAGATGTGTGGTAGCTGTGATCAGACATGGTGACAGAACGCCAAAACAGAAAATGAAGATGGAGGTCAAACATAAAAAGTAGGTCAATCTAAATATAACCTGTAGTTGTTGAGGTAAAAATTTGTGTCAGCTCGACATGCAATTCTGAAAAGAAAGCTAAAACAGTGATTGTCAAGAGAAAGGTATGGTAAATGCGCAATAATTTGTGTGAAGCAGGAGAGGAGGTATAAACCTGTTAATGGGACCCCTTCCTTCTCTATTCAGCTCTTAATTATTGAAGGTTTAAACAGTGATGGTCAACAATTTCACTAATATCATTTTCACTTGGCAAGTTGAGGGTTTAATGTGTGAGTGAGTAATTTTTGTTTACCACTAAATGAGCAATTTTTAGTTATATCATGGTGAGAACAAGAGGATCAAATCCACTTTGTACTAGAGCAACATGCTTAGTTGTATTTTTATTGCACTAGCTCATTGGAATAACGGTCCGCTGGTAGAATCCTGATTCCGTGCCAACCAGTCTTTACTCTTGTTCCTTAGTACTGTGCACTTAGCAGAGGAGCAGCAATTACCAAATTTTAGTCATGTGTTTGACATGATCGGGGCTCGACCCCACGTTCTACCTCACTCGAGGCAAGCATGACAAATACAGAATATGGGACAGTAATCAAAATTTCAAAGTTTTAACAATTGGTGTCTTACAGATTTTATGACTTGTTTAAGAAGTATGATGGTTATAAAACAGGACACCTGAAACTTAAAAAGCCAAAACAGTTACAAGAAGTGTTAGATATAGCTAGGTTTCTGCTGGACGAAAACCATGCTAATAGTGACCCAGAAATAGCTGAGAAAAAGGTCAAGTTACAGCAACTGAAATTAGTCCTTGAAATGTAAGTATCAATTAAGATATTGGACGTGAAAGTCAGAAGAACTGTTACTTATGTATATACTTGTTTCTCCCATTATTACGTCGTTTTAACCCCGCTGAACCAGTGGTGGAAAAATCTGTAATCCTCTAGAGGATTAAAATGTCTCGTGCCTTTCCCCGCATTAATTTCAAATTTTGAAATAAAGTTCGTGTTAAATAATGGGAGAAACAAATTCTCCTTCAGTTGCTCATTTGGGTTACGATATTTCTCCACTCTCGAGAGTTAAATTTAGAATTTTAACCACTCACCTGACAGCTTGTGGTTGAAATGTTTAATATAACTCTCTTGAGTGGAGAAATATTGTAACCCACGGGCAACTGAAGGAGAATCTATATATAACCAGAATTCTCTAGTAAGATAGTGATATCATGGATACTCTCTATGTGTGTTAATCGGATGAGTTTTTCGATTTTGCTCTCAAATAATGATTGTTTTCATTTCATTCTCGGTAAATTATTATTTTTATTTTATTCTCGAAATTTTTTTTTTCTCAGATATTAAAAAAAAAATCTCAGAAATTTTAATTTATTTTCGTACGATGGTTATTTTAATTTTATTCTCAGAAAATTATTGTTTTAATTTTATTTTGGGGCGTTGATGATTTAAATTTTTATCTCAGACGATGATTATTTTAATTTTATTTTCTGTCGATGAATATTTTAATTTTATTCTCAGACGATGATTATTTTTATATTATTCTCGAAAGATGATTATTTTAATTTTTTTTGGACGATGATTAGTTTTATTTTATCCTTGAATGATTAATTATATGAATTTATTCTAAAATGATGATTATTTTTTACCTCGATTATTTTAATTTAATGATCAGACGACGACCCAATTTTCTGTATTTTATGTAAAGCCTTAAATAAACATGCATTGGTTTTGTCGTTGGTTGTGCAAAAGTAAAAATATCGTAAGAATTTCATTGGCTAAAGAATGCAGCTTTGTAAGTATCGTAAGTAACCCACAGCTGATCACACTCTGATTACTCTCCACCTATCACCCGTGGATCAACTGTCAGATCGTAAGTAACCCACAGCTGATCACACTCCCGATTACTCTCCACCCATCACCCGTGGATCAACTGTCAGATCGTAAGTAACCCACAGCTGATCACACTCCGATTACTCTCCACCCATCACCCGTGGATCAACTGTCAGATCGTAAGTAACTCACAGCTGATCACACTCCGATTACTCTCCACCCATCACCGGTGGGTCAACTGTCAGATCGTAAGTAACCCACAGCTGATCACACTCAGATTACTCTCCACCCATCACCCGTGGGTCAACTGTCAGATCGTAAGTAATCCACATCTTATCACACTCTGATTACTCTCCACCCATCACCCGTGGGTCAACTGTCAGATCGTAAGTAACCCACAGCTGATCACACTCCTATTACTCTCCACCCATCACTCGTGGGTCAACTGTCAGATCGTAAGTAATCCACATCTTATCACACTCCAATTACTCTCTATCCATCACCCGTGGGTCAACTGTCAGATCGTAAGTAACCCACAGCTGATCACACTCCGATTACTCTCCACCCATCACCCGTGGGTCAACTGTCAGATTGTAAGTAACCCACAGCTGATCACACTCAGATTACTATCCACCCATCACCCGTGGGTCAGCTGTCAGATCGTAAGTAACCCACAGCTGATCACACTCCGATTACTCTCCACCCATCACCCGTGGGTCAACTGTCAGATCGTAAGTAATCCACATCTTATCACACTATGATTACTCTCTACCCAGCACCCATGGGTCAACTGGCAAGAGAAATGATCATAGTCATGTGGTCGTTTTAAGCATCAAGATAATTCTTGACTACTGTCTTTATAGCCAATCAAATCACAGTTTTTAAATGTATCTAAATTATACCCCCACTCGTAGAGAGGGGGCTATATTGCAATCACCTTGTCCATCCGTCCGTCCGTCCGTTCACACTTTCGTAACAGATATCTCAGCTTCTACTGGAAGAAATGATTTTATATTTGATATATGGCTTTGGCATGGTGACTTGTACCATGTCTCCCCTTTCCAGGTTTACCGCACATCTACTTCCTGTTTACCTTGTGACTTACAAATGAACGAGTGGGGGTATTCTTAGCTCGACGTAGCATGCAACATCTTGTTTAGAAAGGAATTCCTTACAACATATGGAAGCCAACATTTTTATGTATAGCTTTTTTACCTCAAAGAAGGAGATTAACAATATCAAACAAGGATTTTGATTTGTAACTATTAATAGCCTTTTTACTACAAAACGAGAATTTCTGTGCCAGATGATTCACAAAGGATGAGTGAAGAGTAATCAGAGTGTTATCAGCTGAAACAGCAAAAAAAGTGCTATTCCTTTCTTTCATTTGTGTCTTAGTCTAATGTGGGATAGTCTGTCATGTTCATTTACATCCATATCCTTGTTTACCTTAATATAAGCAACAATTGTTAGGTTAGGAAGTACAAAGATATCAACATGAAATATGTATAAATAATAAGCTTTACATATTTTGATCTATGTAACTAATTAACACGTCCATAGTTACAGAAATTGTTCTGGAATAAAGCGTAAATTTTCCATATTTTCATCTGTATTCTAATTTACACGTCTATAGGTACGGACATTTTTCTGGAATAAATCGTAAGGTTCAACTGAAGTATCAACCTTATGGTCGCCCAAAGAAATCATCCAGTGAGGAGGGTGTGTAATCTCTTTATCATATATCTTTACAAATGTTAGTCAATGTGTAATCATACAGTCTTGATGTCTACGGTACCATGGTGGGGTGGGGGAGTGGGTGTAGTTAATTTGTTATCTGTAATAAAGCAATGTAGATGGAATCTTCTTTTGGCTTCAAACTATAGATATAGAAACAGCAAACCAATTTTTTTTTATCATGATCTTAGATAACTGCTATCTTTACACATAATGCATCTGTTTCTGATAATTTAGAAGACAATACCAAGTTGAAAAATTTATGTCTGGTCCTTTTGTCATTATTTAGACAATAAAATATCTTTGAATTCAATTCTGATTGCATATTATGATGTCTACCCATAATGCATCTGTTTCTAATTGCATAAAATGATGTTTACCCATAATGCATTGTGATTTTGATTTGAACCAATGGCAGACAGACTATTATATTACAGATTGGCTAACATTTCTACATCTATGTGTTCTGTTCCTCTAGTATAGTGATGTCATAGTGATGGTGGGAGGCATGCTTTAAAATGTAGTAACACATGTAAAATGGCATGCTGGAAAATAACACAATCCTTCTAGCTTTTTACTATATGTAGCATTAAACACAATCTGATTAAATTAATTTGTAAATATGTAAAGATTTGATAACATCTAATGCAGCTGTATCTAGCTTTACATCTGGTGATATTTTTGAAGTATGTTTTTTCTACAGCTATTCCTTTAGTGTAATAAGAAAACACTCTGGCTAAATTTTGCCAGCAGCATCTTCATTGGCAGTAAGCAAACAATCTGGCAAAATTTTGCCTCTAGTATCTTCATTGCCTGTAAGCAAACCCTGTGGCAAGATTTTGCCAGCAGTGTCTTCAATGTTTGTAAGCAAACCCTCCGGCAAAATTTTCCCAGCAGCATATTTATTGACAGTAAACAAACACTGGCAAAATTTTGCCACCAGCATCTTCATTGCTAGTAAACAAACACTCTGGCAAACTTTTGCCATCAGCATCTTCATTGCTAGTAAACAAACACTCTGGCTGAATTTTCCCAGCAGCATGTTTATTTCCTGCAAGCAAATAAATTTTGCCAGCAGCATGTTTACTGCTGCTTGTAAACAAACACTGGTTAAATTTTCCCAGCAGCATCTTAGCTGCTTATTATAATCAAATCCTCTGACAAAATTTTGCCTGCAGTATTTTCATTGGCTTATATAAAGGTCAACGTAGATGTAAGGTTAAAGGTCACTCGTGTCAGATGTTACTGGAACGTTGTCTATTTACATATTAATTTTGATCAGATTGCATGAAGCAGAATATATGTTATTTTTGCTTGCAGTGGTCCTAATGTCTTTGTTTGTCAATATTATTTCTAGTTATATACATGATAGACTTAGATCAGTATCCACTGACGTCATTATCTCAAATAACGGTCCTATTTATGGGTATTCTCAAATTGGCATCCTTTCCAAATTCTCAGATCTATGGCCGATTTATTGCTATCAAATTGACGATTAGGAGACAGATTTATAAAAGCAGAATTGCTTGTTTCTGAATGCTGTATGTAATTACTGTGTTTGATGTACTGTATTGTCTGATTATTTTCGAAATAAATATTGTTTAAATTAAATTGACGTCGTTTTCAGAGCGAAGATCTGTATGTGCTTTTACCTTGTCACATGATAGATGTGAGTCAAGTTTGTACATCATCTGCATTGCATATTAAGCTTAGGGGTTGGGTTAGGGTAAGGGTTAGGAGGCCAATTTGAGAATTTGAAAAAAAGGACGTGGATCTGTGGTACAGATGTCTGTGACGTAGAAATTTGATATGGATTTGAGGATTGGATGTCGATTAGATACTGGATGTCGATCTGAGTCTTACAAACATAAATCAATGTGTTCTGATATTTTACGCACGGAAACGTTTATAGTTCTCTGAAGAAAAATGCTATTCCAGATATTACCAGTCCGCTCTTGTAAGACTACACCCCCAACAATGGCCACCCCCTCTTATCAGGCATGATTTCAAATGCTACTAAATTGTTTCTATCAAGACATCAAATTGAATTTCAGATACATTGAGATAATTTTTGAATACTACTAAATTGCTTCTAAATTCTTCTCATCAAGCATACCTGTTAACCCTCCCGCATTTCGCGGGAGACTCCCGCTTTTGAGCTCGGCCTCCCGCAAAGAATGTGCCTCCCACGCGGGAGACTAAAAACTCCCGCTATGAAATACTTCTCCCACATTATCTCCCGCGACCATAAATTTGATTAAAATCGAAAAGTTGGATGCCATTTTTGTTGTTTTTTGACTCTGTTCTAAGATCAGCAAAACAAGCTGTATTGTCCTACCAAAGTGGTTTGAAGTAATGTTGCTCAGCAACAACAATAAAAGTTGTACAGTAAATTTTGTTTGCTTTAATCTAAAAATTTTAGTGTGAAAAAGTTCGTCACGCAAAATCTCCCACATTAAATAGTTGGAATGTGGGAGATCTCCCACATACAGAATCTCTGAGGTTAACAGGTATGATCAAGACAGGACACTCCTCTTATGAGGACATTTTTTTCATTGCAGAAGGGTTGACCTTTTAAGAGGGGGCTTCTCATATCGATGGTTTATGAGTATTTGTAACTTATTATTTATATTTTAAAAAATGTCAAAATTTGTTTAAGGTTCTCTACAAAAAGTCCTAATTCTGTCCCGATCCAACAAAAACATAGCTGCCATGGGCAGTTATCGTTTTTGATCGGCTGAAACTTTAAACATCTTTTCCTATGAAACTATAAGTCCAAATGATGTGTTAGTTGTTACAAATAGTGTCTGTTTGAGGTCTTATACAAAAAATTCTCATTACCTCATGGTTCGGAAAAAAACATGGTTGCCAAGTCATTTCTTGTTTCTGATTGGCTGAAACTTTCAAAATCACGGTTCAAATGAATTGTTAGTTGGTAAAAATAATATAATAAGCAAATTATGCTCAGGTGAGCCTCTAGTTTAAATTAACCAAATCACTGCAGATGGGTGTGGTCTTATAGAAAGGGGACTACTTTATGTAAGATATGTGTGGCAAAAATACATAAGTGGCTTACAAGATGGCTGGCCTCTCTTGTGGGTGACAGTTTCATATATAGTAATTTATTATCTCATGGTATCTAAAATCTTACCTGATAAGAAGTGTGGGAGTGGCCTGATAAGAGGCATGGCTTTGGTGGGAGTGGCCTGATAAGAGGCATAGCATTGATGGGAGTGGCCTTAATAGAGGGGAACTGCTGTTCATGTGTATTTGAAAATATAAGCAACCTAGTTAGAAGTAAAATAGCACCACGTAATAAACAAAACTTTGTTTTAGTTTAAGACCCAATTATAAATACATCTGTTTGTCTTTTACAATGTTAAATAGAGAATTAAATTTGCCAGGTACAAATTTACTGGTATAAATCGTAAAGTACAACTGAAGCAGCAGCCGTTAGGCCGACAATATGACACTTCAAGTGAGAGTTTGTATAGCGAGTTTTTTGTTTAACATGTGACTCAGTCTGTGCCAAAAACCACTTGCCCTGAGCCCTAGTCTAGTCAAAATTGGTTTGGTGTGGTAAAAATTGCATAAAATTTGCTTAAACTAATAGAAAAAAATTTGTCTAAAATGCTGTTTGGGCTAGTTTCTCAAAATGTTTTTGGTACAGACTTATGTGTTTGTTTTTCACTCTTTATATAACTCTAAAACCAACAGCTTTTTTCTTTCGTATTTTTTAATTATGACCAGAAGAACTCTGTGGAAGTCAACTGTTTTAAGAACTGTTGAATTCTCAAGGTGTTTTCTGGTAACTAATGACAACAACAACAATACAGTCAAACCTATATTATGTGACCTTAGCTACCTTAACCTAGGGAACAATTAAAAAATGGTCACATAAGACAGGTGGTCACTAAATACAGGTGTAGTTAATATGAAATGCATTGTGAAGGGAAACTTAAAAAAAACCAAAAAACGTAGATATCAAATTTACTGCCCGCGATGCGTTTCTGGAATAACCTTCATCAGGAACGCTCAATAACGAAATATGGTTAAATGATACAAGTTATTGCTTAATAGAGGTGGTCACTTAAGTAGGTTTGACTGTATTTCAAACTATATGTAGATATGTTCTATTTATGAAATATCACATTGAGTCCCAGTAATCCAGTTTTGTATATTCTGAAATCTCAAAAAATCTAGAAAAAACAAAACAGAAAAACCCTGTTGGTTTATAGAAACTTACACTAATTGAAATTTACATTCATTTTCGTCTAATTAATTACATGTTGATTTTTTTTTTCTTATTGTATTATTTTGAAATGCATTAAGTAATATTTTATAAATGATTAGTAACATGAAGCTATGCAATATCACATCTATAGCTAGGTTGTTGGATTATTGCACAGCTGTCTGAGAGTAATACAACTACAACTCAGATTAGTGTAGCAGCAGCAAATACTAATTTTATTGTCTTTAATTTGACCTGACCGGGACTTAAACCCATGATCTAACACTATAGACGAGCATGCTAATCATTACACCATCGATGTGGGCTTTGATTGATGGAAAATCTGGGTTTTTCTGGTACCTGTTCTCTTGCGCGCATTTAGATATCCTCAAGCTATGTATTACTGACATCCATTATATGCTGTTGAAGATAAATGTTACAGTAAACTAGAGGGCAATCAAGAGATACAGGCCAATATTGGACATAAGACACAGAACAAAGACAGACAAAACAAACACAAAAATATTACAAAAGACATGAGGAAGCAAATTATATAGTCAAACCTGTATTAAGAGGTCACCTTTGGGACAAAGAAAAAGTGGTCATTTAAGACAGATGACCTCTTAAAAGAGGTTCAATTAATATGGAATTTTCTATGACTTGAAATATTCCACTTCATCCCATGGGGGACATAGGGCAACCATTTCTATGGTAGTTTCTGTAACCAGATTTATCACTGATGGGTGCTTGGCCCTTCAATTTTCTATGACGGGACAAGTAAAAGGTGACCTTTTAATGCAGGTGACTGCTTAATAGAGATTTGACAGTAGTTTGTAATTTGTATGGCCTAAGTATTGATCTATCATATTGATATTCTTTTCACTTTCTCCATCATAGTTGAACTAAAAGTAGGAACGTATGGCAATACCTTGTGGGTTTCAGATGCTGCACTTTTCCATATACATAGTCTAAGAAAAATTTGAAAATGCCAAAGGGGTAACCAGAAGCTGTAAGTCAAACGGACAATACAATGGCCAAAAGAAAAAGGACAAACAATGATCTACAGAAAACTACACAGAAAAATAAAGATTGAGCAACATGAACACCACTAAAAACTTGGGATGAACTCAGGTGTCACGGGAGGGTAAGCAGTTCCTGCTCCACTAGTGGCACCTGTCGTATTGCTCTTATAATTAATCTTTCAGACGACGTTTTGAAGTTTCCTGTACCCCATGCAATCATTTATTGGACACTTACACTTACTTATGTTATACTTATGCCTTTTCAGTTTTTGATCTACAGTTAGACGGAGATAGCGGCGGTAATTTATAGAATAGATTTAACCTTTGACTGCTGTCTGAGTGCTTATTAAGTTACCTGTATGACGTTATCTGTATAACCAGAGTTTAATATACAAATAATTTTATGCACTATTTTGAAGTTTAATCTTTCCAGGCTTTATAAAAATGCCTGTACGTTTCTGTCAAAATAACATAAAAACTTAGTTCTCATAAATAAAAGAGGTTCAAATTTACAGATCTGTCGAAAAGTGTGTTTCATTCAAAGTAATATAAAAACTGACTTCTCATGAGGGCTGTTCCATTTAAATATACCTGGAAGGAGGGTGGGGATGCCACTTATTTCAGACCCCCCCACCAATAGAAAAAAAACCCATCCAACATAAAAAAAATATGGTTTCACCCCCACAACCAACGGAAAAATAAAAAAAATGGCATTCTCCCCCTCCCAAGTAGACTTAAATGGAACATCCCTGAATAAAAGAGGTTTAAATTTATGAATCTGTTCAAAGGGAGGTAATAAGTAAAAGATTAGTTAAATGTACAGAACACAAGTCATATTGACTAAGTACAACGTAATTTTAAGCTTAAATTACTATATAAAACTACACGGAAAAAAGTGCAGTAAACAAGAAATCATTGTTTGACATTTATTTACATGAGATTCACATCCAATCGTGTGACATTTATATACTTGAGATGCCAATGCAATCGTGTGAATTTTTTTAACGTGCGATTCTCATCCATTCATGTGACGTCTATTAGTATTAATTATAATAATTTCACTACTAATTATTGTGAAACAATCACGATTTGTTTGTTTGGATTATGTTTTTTTTTCACGCTACTAAGCTTTTATAAAAAAAAAAATTGTCCATATCAGAAACTATTGAATGATGAGGGCTATAGTGTTTAACACCACTTTCAACAATATTTTAGTTTTATCGTTTGAATGATGTCTTAAATTGTTAGCATAGTGCAATGTATGATGGAATATTGACCTCTCATATATTGAACATCCTACCTATGATATATTCACCCCTTACATATGGAATATTGAACTAAAATTGCAGGACTTCACACTATCGTATGGGCTCAATTTACCATGAAGGGATGGTCATTTTTTTACAAGGAACTTCAATGTAACGGTACCATGAACAAAATAGAATACCATATGACACTGGTACATATATGGAATTTCTTGAATTAATTGGTTTCTGATATGGAGTATTGGTGAATAATAATTTAATAACTACATGTAATTATAATTTCTTTTACAGCATTAAATAACATGTTTTAATATTGTCAGAATATGATTATATTTTAATGGTTTCAGTTGACAACCATGTATTAAATTTCCAAATGATTCTAACATGAATAAATATACTAAGCATTGATTCACATTAAAATTTATAAAAAAATATGTTTCTAGTTGATAAAAAATATATTGCTTTATATATCTGGACACAACGTGCAGCCTTTACTCAGTATTAACATGTGTGTTATTTCCCAAATAGAAAGAGGCTAATAACATGAATACATAGTAGTTTAGGTAACTTAATAAGTATCAGTTTGTTTTTTGCAGGTGTTAGTTGCTATTTATTGCTTTTTAGACCCCCACATTGCCATAGAAATTGTTTTTTTCAAACCTCCTGCCTGCTTTAAGTGGCAAAAACATCAATCTACATACAAATAACAGGAAAATGAATTTGTTAACATGGATACTGGCAACAAGTTATGAAAATTTAAGTTTGTCCGAGCTGTAATGATTTTACTTGAATTCTTTTTTCGTAGCTGGCTTGAGGTTTATATTTTTATATCAGGTCAAAATTAACTTTTGTTGCCATGGTAACCTTGTGGCCTGTGTGTTGTTTTTTTACCTTTACATTTTCTTTCCTTTTTTTAAGGCCAGTCACTTGAGTGCTTAAACATGCTATAAATAAGATTGAAACTAATGTCTATGATCTGCTTACCAAATAATGTATAGAAGATATGGCATTGTATGGAATAACATAGGGTGGTTAGGTTCGTTGGTAACCCTTAACTGATAATGCTTCAATAACTCTCCGATTATCACCAGTGGGTCAACTGGCAGAAAAATCCTCATAGTCATGTGATCGTATTAAAACACTTTGATATTTCCTGACGACTATCTTAATAGCCAATAAAATCACAGCTTTTAAATGTATCTAAATATGAAAAGAATACCATGCAGATTATTATGGCAGCTGCCCTTTTTCTGGACTGTGTTTTCTCCTCATAAGAGATTAACAAGTTCAAGCGATGGTTTTGGTTGGTAACTATTTTTAACCTTTTTTTCCATGAAACAAGGATTTCTCTGTCAGTTGATTTTGATTGGTAACTATAAATAGCTTCTTTTTTTTTTCCATGAAACAAGGATTTCTCTGTCAGTTGATTATGATTGGTAACTATTAATAGTTTAAAGATTTCTCTGTCAGTTGAATACAGGTGTAGTGTGGAGAGTAAACAAGCATGATCAGCTGTGGTTTATCTACGATGGTTAGTTAGTGGAACTGATTGACTTACTAACAGCTTTTTTGTTTTCTTTTTTTTTTTTAAGAATGTATGATAAAGATTTTAGGATGATTATGGTATTGGTAGTTGTATAATTTTTTTTTTATGGTTTCCTTTAGAATTATAGAATAGAAATAAATGTCATGACAACTTAATGATCTTATGACCAGAGGTAAAAATCACGACTTTAATAGTCCTTCTTGAGTACAACCCCCCTGCCAATGGATGTGCTGAAGGTTTTAATTAAAAATCTTATTAAAACTTGCTATCAAAACAAGTATCAAGTATTTACATTTCAGCGACAGTCCCTTTTTTAACCTGAAGTATGAGTAAATAATTCGGAGTGCTATTTAATCTTTATTCTTCTGAAATAGAGATTTTACAACAATTAGGGGCTCCTTCTGAGAAAATTCTTGCTATAAACTTAGTTTTATTTATTTTTTATTTAAACTATTTAACCTTTGAAATATTTGTTAAAATAAATCCAGTTAAACTATTTAAGTTGACCAATGGATATGTTTTGTTAAAAATAAATGCTGTTGTTTTGATAAAAGATCATATTTTATGACAGATGATGTGCCTAGAGAACCATCTCTACTTCTGATAGCTAAATGGGGAGGGGAGCTAACTCCTGCTGGAAAAATACAAGCTGAGGACCTGGGTAAAGCATTCCGGACTCTCTACCCAGGAGGACAAGGTAAGACAATTATAAAACGAAATGTCTTTGAAGCAATTATTTGACTGGGAGAAAATAAAAGTTGGTTTAATTAAAGTCTACTTAAGCTTGCATATATAATCTGTGAGTTGGAACATGAGTGCTGTACATCGTGGGTTCGAGACCAGTTTGGGTTAAACCAGACTACAAAATTGATATTTACTGCTTTTCGCTAAGTATGCTGCATTAAGGTGTAAGAGCAAAGACTGGGTTGGTTTGGAATTGGGATGATGTGTCAGAGTGGAGCGACATTTGTATTTGCAGAATGTTGTTTCAGTTAAGATAACATTATTACAATCCAAAATCAGTGTGTTGATCTTGTACAAAGGGGACATAATCATTATCTCGTCAAAATAAACTTGTTTTTGTCATGATATAGCTGAAAAATTGTTCATTTGATGTTAGGCAACATTCACTTTTTCACTGGAACATGAAATTGAGAAAGACTTTTTCACTGGAACATGAAATTGAGAAAGACTTTTTCACTGGAACATGAAATTGAGAACGATATGACACTTCCCATTCAATTAATTCATACTCTGTGCTACAAAAGAATTATTTCTGGGCTAAAACCCTATTCCAAGACACAAAGCAATGTGCAGTTATTGGGATTAGAGGGGGCCATGCACCATTTATCACATTCCATCTGAAAATGTCCCATTGAAATCAGAAATATTTTACAAAGAATGTTAAAGAATGAATGGCCCATTGAAATTCTGAATGTCAATAGAAAATGTCCCATTATTAAAATTTTAATCCTAATCACTGAATGTGTTGTGCAATTTTCAAAAGAAACATTTGTCATACAAATTATAGCATATAAGAACACTATTAATGTCCATCAACCGTAAAGGAATATAAAGTGAAAAACAACAAAAATCTAACAGAAAATTGTAGAAAGAAGGAAAATTTATGCCTTTAATTATATAATAGTTACTTATGTATAGGACATTATCGTGATTTATAGACTGCCCAAGGGACAGTAGTATTGACAGAAACATTGATAATGCCTGAGCCGCAGGCGAGGGCATTATCAGTGTTGAAGTCAATACTACTGTCCCAAGGGCAGTCTATAAATCACGATAATGCCCTATACATAAGTAACTATTATTTTTATTTCATTGAAGGAAATAAGACTTTATAAATAATTTTGCTCATTTTGGTACATTGACAACTGCACGATCTCCGTTGCGTTTTAAAAAGGGGACGCAACTCTAAAACGTTGAGCGGTCATTAACATGATAATGCCTGTGGGCATTATCATGTTAATGACTGGTAGATTTCTTTAACACAGATTAATGCATGACACATGACCATGTCTACACCAATGAAAAAGTGGAATTGTGAACTGATATGAAATAACAAACAAATACATGACATTTAATATTAAGCTGTAGTTTTTACTAAATTCAGTGAATCCTGCCTAAAATGTACCTCCTTGGAACCAGCACATGAATAGACAGGTGTTTGGTTTTTAAAAGTAATCAAAGATTTCATACTTTAGGACCTTATTTAAAGTTTGGTTTTATACATAGAATTCCTAAGCTTAATTAACAGTTAAATATACTTGAAATGTACATGAAATTAATTTACACTTAAGGTTTAATTGAAACTTAAATTTAATTGAAATTTGTGCAATACAGTGCTGATTTATTCAGGGTTTTAGTTTAGGCAGATTTCACTGTAGTATCATTATAAGATCTTAGATAAAGAGATTGATTGATTTGTGTTTAACACCTGCTTTAGTAGTATTTCAGCTATGTTGTAATGTATATGATAACGTTGAGTAAGTTGATTGATTGTTGTTTAATGCCAATGTTAGTTATATTTCAGCTATATTGTAACCTTGAGTAAGTTGATTGATTGATTGATTGATTGATTTGTGTTTAACACCTGCTTTAGTAGTACAGCTATGTTGTAATGTATATGATAACGTTGAGTAAGTTGATTGATTGTTGTTTAATGCCAATGTTAGTTATATTTCAGCTATGTTGTAACCTTGAATAAGTTGATTGATTGATTGATTGTTTAATGCCAATGTTAGTTATATTACAGCTATATTGTAACCTTGAATAAGTTGATTGATTGATTGATTGATTGATTGATTGATTAATGCCAATGTTAGTTATATTTCAGCTATATTGTAACCTTGAATAAGTTGATTGATTGATTGATTGATTGATTAATGCCAATGTTAGTTATATTACAGCTATATTGTAACCTTGAGTAAGTTGATTGATTGATTGATTGATTGATTGTTTAATGCCAATGTTAGTTATATTACAGCTATATTGTAACCTTGAGTAAGTTGATTGATTGATTGTTTAATGCCAATGTTAGTTATATTACAGCTATATTGTAACCTTGAGTAAGTTGATTGATTGATTGGTGTTTAACGTTAATAGTATTTGAGCTATATGTTGAGTAAGTTGATCGTAAAGATAAACTGTGCCTGTGTTAACAGTGACAGTCCTTCCTACAATTCTGACTATGACTTGGTTTTCTTTGATTCATACAATTATATTTATAGGACAGTTTGAGACACCAGGACTTGGTTTTCTCAGACTTCACAGTACGTTTAGACATGATCTGAAGATCTACGCATCAGATGAGGGACGTGTCCAGATGACGGCAGCAGCATTTACTAAGGTGTGGTATTATATGGCTTAATTTAACCTATTATAATTTTCCCCACCTGTGTATTGTGAATAAATCAGTATTTCAGATGTTTTAAGAAATATACTGTACTCTTAAAATTTAAAAGTTATCCAACGAAAATTGATATCACATGTCACAAAATTTTCATTCAACATTGTCATAAAATGAAATAAAATAATAAATACCACACTGTCAGAACAGTTCCAAAATCTTACTGCAAAGTTATAGAAACACAGGTAACATTGATACCACAACACATATAAATGATCGCTCACTTTTCTAGTTTGCTTTTGAAGGGACCCCCCACTCGTTTAATCCTTATGCGTACTTCGGTCACTCATGATCTTATTTTGATATTCAAAATCTATGATTAGTTATACTGTATATATGTAATCATCATTACACAGACTGAGAGGTATGTATATATATAATGCTAGTCCTATAACAGAGATGATTTGATGATTTTTAGTGTTTAATGCCACTTTCTGCAATATTTCAGCTATATCATGGCGACCAGTTTTAGTGGTGGAAGCCGGAGTACCCAGAGAGAACCTGACCGACCATGAGCAAGCAACTGGTAAACTTTATCACTTGCGGCTTTGAGTCGAGTGCACCCTTTTTAGCTCACCTGACCCAAAGGGTCATGTGAGCTATTGCCATCACTTTTCGTCCGTCGTTTGTCGTCCGTCGTCCGTCCGTCAACATTTCACATTTTAATCTTCTCCTCAGAAACTACTGGGCCAATTGCAACCAAACTTTGGTGGAATGGTCCTTGGATGGCCCCCTTCAAAAATTGTGTCCGGTGTTTCCGACTTCAAACCAAGATGGCCGCCAAGCTAAAAATAGAAAAAAGGGGGGATGAAATTTCAATTGTCTATTGCTGCTTAAGTATAAGTTAAAATGAGCTCAAATTTCAACTGCAGCTACATGGCAATGTGTAGTTTAACATGTATTACAGGTTTTTCTGTGCAATTTTTCTTTCAGCCGATTTCTACCGATTATGCAAATTAGGCATATTTTGTACATTTTGTCCTTTATTTCAAAAACTATGAGAGATAGATGTTAAATTCAAGCTGCATACATGTTCAGCATGTCAAGATCTACCTACCCTGCAATTTTGAAGTAAATCTGATTACCCATCTTGGAGTTATTGCCCTTTTTTTCATCAAATTTTC
>MJUT01047825.1:64286-93963 GCA_002080005.1 Gigantidas platifrons | reverse complement strand
CCTTCAATCTCACATCTCTGGCTTCACCTTCAATCTCACATCTCCGGCTTCACCTTCAATCTCACATCTCTGGCTTCACCTTCAATCTCACATCTCTGGCTTCACCTACAATCTCACATCTCTGGCTTCACCTTCAATATCACATCTCCGGCTTCACCTTCAATCTCACATCTCCAGCTTCACCTTCAATCTCACATCTCCGGCTTCACCTTCATTCTCACATCTCCGGCTTCACCTTCATTCTCACATCTCCAGCTTCAATATCACGCTGTGAGATCAAAGGGAAATTTGTCCAACTTACTGATAATAGTTTATTTCAATTAAAAGATTTGTTGATGTTTAACGTCAAGTGAGGAATATTTCAGTTATATTCATGATGAACATATGGTTACAAACTTTGGATAAAAAAATGGCATCTGAATTGTTCAATGGGCAGAAGTTTTGGATAGACAAGAGGGGGAAATAATAATGGAATTGATCTGACAACTGTACAGTGCCTTTGATTAATTATTTGTTTACCTGTCACAAGATGTTGAAATATCTGATTACGGTTCAAACAGAACTATAATTATTTTGAAGTTCTCTTTTCCTTCTATATACATGTAGGATAACCGTCCTCAAAATTAAAATTGCAATTTACTGGTCCAATTCTTGAATTTATTTTTATATAGTTCTAAAAAAAAAATGAAAAAAATTGACTGGTCTTGGGCAGAGGGTCTGTGTTCATTATGAAGACTGGGATTACACTGAGACATCAAGAAAGTTACCATTTATACACAGAACAAAATGTGTACTGTCCAACCTGCCTTACAAGTTGCCTCTATATAACAAATTACTGTCTATGAAGGACAGCCTCATGTTCCCCATTCATTACATATAATTTTAACCTATTTATAAATGGCACTTGCTCATAGAGGGGACATTTCCTAGTTCCCTCAAGTGCCCTTTATATACAAGTTTGACTGTATTACTAGAAGGGCAGGATTTGTCTACCCTTCCGAGCACATGAGTTCGCCTCCCATTTTAGTGGGGTTCGTGTTAATCGATTTTTAGTTTTATGTCTAGTGTTTTATNGGCTTCACCTTCAATCTCACATCTCTGGCTTCACCTTCAATCTGACATCTCCGGCTTCACCTTCAATCTGACATCTCCAACTTCACCTTTAATCTGACATCTCCGACTTCACCTTCAATCTGACATCTCCGGCTTCACCTTCAATCTGACATCTCCGGCTTCACCTTCAATCTGACATCTCCGGCTTCACCTTCAATCTGACATCTCTGGCTTCACCTTCAATCTGACATCTCCGACTTCACCTTCAATCTGACATCTCCGGCTTCACCTTCAATCTGACATCTCTGGCTTCACCTTCAATCTGACATCTCTGGCTTCACCTTCAATCTCACATCTCCGGCTTCACCTTCAATCTCACATGTCCGGCTTCACCTTCATTCTCACATCTCCGGCTTCACCTTCAATCTCACATCTCTGGCTTCAATATCACGCTGTGAGATCAAAGGGAAATTTGTCCAACTTACTGATAATAGTTTATTTCAATTAAAAGATTTGTTGATGTTTAACGTCAAGTGAGGAATATTTCAGTTATATTCATGATGAACATATGGTTACAAACTTTGGATAAAAAAATGGCATCTGAATTGTTCAATGGGCAAGTTTTGGATAGACAGAGGGGGAAATAATAATGGAATTGATCTGACAACTGTACAGTGCCTTTGATTAAATATTTGTTTACCTGTCACAAGATGTTGAAATATCTGATTACGGTTCGAACAGAACTATAATTATTTTGAAGTTCCCTTTTCCTTCTATATAGGATACCCGTCCTCAAAATTAAAATTGCAATTTACTGGTCCAATTCTTGAATTTATTTTTATATAGTTCTAAAAAAAAACTGAAAAAAATTGACTGGTCTTGGGCAGAGGGTCTGTGTTCATTATGAAGACTGGGATTACACTGAGACATCAAGAAAGTTACCATTTATACACAGAACAAAATGTGCACTGTCCAACCTGCCTTACAAGTTGCCTCTATATAACAAATTACTGTCTATGAAGGACAGCCTCATGTTCCCCATTCATTACATATAATTTTAACCTATTTATAAATGGCACTTGCTCATAGAGGGGACATTTCCTAGTTCCCTCAAGTGCCCTTTATATACAAGTTTGACTGTATTACTAGAAGGGCAGGATTTGTCTACCCTTCCGAGCACATGAGTTCGCCTCCCATTTTAGTGGGGTTCGTGTTAATCGATTTTTAGTTTTATGTCTAGTGTTTTATAGATCATTGTTTGTCCTTTTTCCCTTTTTCTTTTGGCCATTGTGTTTTCTGTCCATCTTCGATTTACGGATTCTGATTACCCTTTTGGTATCTTCAAACTCTTCTTGACATGAAACTTTAATTTGTATTCTAGCTTGCACCAACAAAGAACTCATCATTAGTATCAGCTATAGAGTATATAAAAAATCCTTGGAAGTTCTGTGAATATGTTTACTCCATGGTACAAGAACTGACGGCTAAAGTTAGAAATCTGAAACTTGAACATAGAACTAGAGGTAAGACTATCATTGATACAAAATATAACAACATAATTTAGAGATTCTGGTTGGTTTGATTTAGGTTTATGGTGGTCTTCACGCCACTTTTAACAATATTTTCGTTATATCGTGGCGGTCTGTTTTATTGGTGGAGGAAACATGAGAAACTTTATCAAATAATGTACACTCAGCCTGAGCAGGATTAGAACTCACAACTTTAGTGGTGATTGTCACTGATTCCACAGGTAGTTGTAAATCCAAACTATCATACGATCACGACCACATGATTTAGAGATTCTGAATTCAAACATAGAGTTAGAACTAATCAAAACGACAGAGATGCCCAGATATAGCGTTTATCGGGCAAAAGTGAAGGGTACCGCTCTACTGCAGGCTAGGGACTGTTTCACACTCATTCTCATTGTTGAAGGCCCTACTGTGACTGTGAAATGAAGAACGGCAATAAAAAGGCTATGACTTTGTTTTAATTTGTGTCTGAGTTAATGTTGGATAGTTTCTCATATATATTGTCCTCCGATGCTTCATCCAAGGGGGACAATAGGTATCATCTGTGTGTCTGTCCCCAATTGGTTTCCGGATGATAACTTGCGAACAAAAAGTCGGATGGTAGCTAGATGTGGTATGTATGTGTATCTTATAAATATCTAGGTCAAGTGCGATAATGAAGATTTTCCGACAATTCTTATTAGAGTTATGCCCCTTTTTGTAATTTGACTAAATTTTTGGATTCCGGATGATAATCTGTGAGCAAAAATTCAGATTAAAGTTAGGTGTGGTATGTAAGTGTATATTATGAATATCTAGGTCAAGTTTGATAATGACAATTTTGTACAATTTTACCAGAGTTATGCCCTTTTTAGCTCACCTGACCCAAAGGGTCATGTGAGCTTTTGTCATCACTTTGCGTCCGTCGTCGTCGTCGTCTTCGTCTGTAAACTTTTCACACTTTCTTCTTCTTCTTTGAAACCACTGAACTGATTTGGACCAAATTTGGCAGAAATGTTCATTGGGAGGTCCTCTACTAAATTTGTTATTTTGGTGCAGATCGGAAATCCAACATGGCTGCCAGGGCCCATAATGTGTTCTGATTGGTCGAAATTTTAAAAATCTTCTTGTTAGAAACCACTAAGCCAATTGAATTGTGACTTTACAGGAATGATCATTGGGTGATCCTGTACTAAACTTGTGAATCGTTTGCTGATCGGAAATTCAAGATGGCCACCATGACTCGACTTAGTTTTAACATAGGACCTATGGAAAAAATGTTTAAAAGTCTTCTCCTCTGAAACCAGCAAGTCAATTTAAAGCAAACATGGCATGAATGGTCCTTAGGTGGTCAACTTTCAAAATTATGTCCTGTGAGCCAACCTCCATCCAAGATTGCCGCAGTCAGCGGACATAGTTTTAACATAGGACCCTATGGGAAAATTGTTTAAAAGTCTTCCCTCTGAAACCAGTCAGCCAATTTAAAGCAAATATGGCATGGATGGTCCTTGGATAGTGTATACTTTTAAAATTGTGTCTGGTGACTACTACCTCCATCCAAGATGGCTGCCATGAGCAGACATAGTTTTAACATAGAACCCTATGAGATTTGAATAGTAACTTAGATGTATTCAGCATGCAGACATTCTTAAGAGGACTTAGTTATGTCAGGTGAGCGATACAGGCTCATGTGAGCCTCTAGTTTGTACTTCAAATTAGTTAACTTGTGAGTCAGATGTGCGGTATGCCTTTTCGACACTTCTTACTGAAGTTATTACAGAATAATTCAATATTTGAACTTTCAAAGTAACCTTGGGGTCGGGGGACCCATGGCCAACAGACATATCCTTTCTTACTAAATTTTTAGATAGAGATATTAAACTGAAACATAGAACTCTTGGCAAGGATGCCATTGATATAAAATATAGCAAATTAAATTAGAGATCTTGAATTCAAGCATAAATTTAGAACTCAAGCATAAGAATACCCATTTGACAAAAACAAACAATTTTGTTTAGAGATCTAGAGCTCGAATATAGAACTGAAAGGAAGGATAAATTAAGAAATAATTCATGGTAGCCCGAATTTATATTATTTTTATCACGGGTAGGCACTTTATGTCAATTAATGCTCTGGGTAAAACATAGGCATAAAGTGCCTACCTGTGGTAAAAATAATATAAATTTGGGCTACCATAAATTATTTCGATTCTAATATGTAAAAATTGGTAAAATATCGTTATAAATTGTCGATGACGTCATAAATTACAATGGGTGTAGGTATATATTATTTTTACCACTGGTTTGGATTCAAAGCATTTGAAGGACGTCATATTAGAATTAGACATAATTTATGAAGACATTTCATTAGAAGTTATTTTATATGGTAAAGACAATTTAAGCGAAGTGCAAATTGTCGACATCGTTTATGCAGTCCATGACTATATCAAACACACTCGCCACTACCTGTGCAATCAGTACCTATCACCACTAAATATTTGAGTTTGAATCCTTTTCATGGCAAGGTGTACTCAATACAACGTTATGTGATAAAGTTTGTCAATGACTTGCGGCAGGTCAGTGATTTTCTCCAGGTACTCAGGTTTCCTCCACCAATAAAACTGACCTCCACGATATAACTGAAATATTGTTCAAAGTGGCATTAAACACCATAAACCTTACCCTTCACTGTTTAAACTCTTTTTTTATCATAATAGGATGATGTTTTTATTTTTATTAAGAATTGTTTTAACTTATGTATTTGTGAATTCTATGTATTGAGAGTTTGGTACTGCTAACAGACCATATTTTTACTCAGAGTCTAAGAATACTAGAGTTGACTAGATGCCTATTATACAGTTATAAATATTTATTTTTAGATCTAAAGTTATATAACGGAGAGTCGTGGGAACTTTTGATACGACGCTGGGCTAAATTAGAAAAAGATTTTCGGATGAAAGATGGTCGATTTGAGATCAGTAAAATTCCCGACATTTACGATTGTATTAAATATGACTTACAACACAACCAGAAAACATTACAGTATGAACGAGCATCTGAACTGTTTAAATATTCTAAAGCCTTGGCAGATATTGTTATACCACAGGTAATGTATTAAATATGACAGGTAAAAATATTCTGTATATAAAGTATTACAGTGAAACCTGTCTAAAGAGAACCCTCAATAATCAGAGTTTGCGAAATTCGTCAAACCTGTCAGACATGACCAGTAAAATTTAGGCAAATGTTGCTAAGGACTAACACAAGATTGGTACTGTGCAATAGAAAATTAATGATATCTGACTTTTTTTTTTTCACTATGACCACCAACCCCATATGCAATTATGTGAACTCTGCTGAATAAATATAGATTCTCCTTCAGTTGCCTGTGGGTTACGATATTTCTCCACTCAACAGAGTTAAATTAAAAATGTTAACCACAAGCCGTCAGGTGAGTGGTTAAATTTTTTAATAAAACTCTCGAGAGTGGAGAAATATCATAACCCACATAGGCAACTGAAGGAGAATTTGTTTCCCCCATTATTTAACACAAACTTTATTTCAAAATTTGAAATTAATGCGGGGAAAGGCACGAGACATTTTAATCCTCTAGAGGATTACAGATTTTTCCACCACTGGTCCAGTGGGGTTAAAATGCCGTAATAATGGGAGAAACCAGACTTTCATTTAATTAAAGTCCCAATGTAGGACATGTTTGTTTACACCATGCACCTATCTATCCTGAACACACAAATTGGTCCCAAGAATATTTAGTCTAGACTAAGTTTAGTAAAGTATAGCTCCAATCAATATTGGTATTATGTAAATTAGATCTGAATTTTCTTGCTATTAAATGAAATTTGCCTTTAAGACCATCCTTTTGTTTCCTTGTTTTTTAAGTCAATTGCAGTCTGAGAATAAAAGTATTTTTAAGAATGCAGTTTTCACTTCATTACCAATTAACCAAGAAGTCCAGAATCTCAACAAAGTTTCTTTAAAACAGCATCTTGAAGAAGTTCATCATGTTATTTTTTTACAGAAATATGGTATGACCGTAGAAGAGAAGTTACACATATCTCAGAATTTATGTACACCTCTAATGAGGCTGTTCAAGATTATCATGTTTTTGTTGTTTTTTTTACAGGAATATGGTATAACTGTAGAAGAGAAGTTACACATATCTCAGAATTTATATACACCTCTAATGAGGCTGTTCAAGATTATCATGTTTTTGTTGTTTTTTTTACAGGAATATGGTATAACTGTAGAAGAGAAGTTGCACATATCTCAGAATTTATGTACACCTCTAATGAGGCTGTTCAAGATTATCATGTTTTTGTTGCTTTTTACAGGAATATGGTATGACTGTAGAAGAGAAGTTACACATATCTCAGAATTTATGTACACCTCTAATGAGGCTGTTCAAGGTTATCATGCTTTTGTTGCTTTTTACGGGAATATGGTATAACTGTAGAAGAGAAGTTACACATATCTCAGAATGTATGTACACCTCTAATGAGGCTGTTCAAGGTTATCATGTTTTTGTTGCTTTTTACAGGAATATGGTATAACTGTAGAAGAGAAGTTACACATATCTCAGAATTTATGTACACCTCTAATGAGGCTGTTCAAGATTATCATGTTTTTGTTGTTTTTTTTACAGCAATATGGTATGACCGTAGAAGAGAAGTTACACATATCTCAGAATTTATGTACACCTCTAATGAGGCTGTTCAAGATTATCATGTTTTTGTTGCTTTTTACAGGAATATGGTATAACTGTAGAAGAGAAGTTACACATATCTCAGAATTTATGTACACCTCTAATGAGGCTGTTCAAGATTATCATGTTTTTGTTGCTTTTTACAGGAATATGGTATAACTGTAGAAGAGAAGTTACACATATCTCAGAATTTATGTACACCTCTAATGAGGCTGTTCAAGATTATCATGTTTTTGTTGTGTTTTACAGGAATATGGTATAACTGTAGAAGAGAAGTTACACATATCTCAGAATTTATGTACACCTCTAATGAGGAAGATCAAGAGTGACATAGAACAATGTGTTGTTCCTGATCCTGACGATGAGAGCACAAGACTTAATTCTCAGTAAGTTCTTATTTGGTCTTACATGGATTACATTGAATTCTTACCAAAAAAAACAAAAAAAACAAAGCAAAACAAAGAACATTAATCAGTATATCTAATGTATATGTAAACACATTATGGGCCGTCATGGTCGTGATCTTGGATTTACAACCACCTATGCAATCAGTGCATATCACCACTAATGTTGTGAGTTTGAATCCCACTCATGGTGAGGTGTAGTCAATACAATATTAGGTGATTAACGATGTTTTTTTAAAACGAGAGGACGTTTCTCAGACATCTCTCATCGAAGGGTGAAGCCCCTGAGATGAGAGATGACTGGGAAACGTCCTCAAGTTTTAAAAACCATCTTTACAGTAATTATTTTATCGTGTGACGTAATCGCGTCCTTGACAACGCTTAGCGATTAGCGATAATTTGAATCTTCTCAGCGCTTACATGATATGAAACATATTGGTTTTAAACATCAAAGGAAAAGTACACAAAATAGCGATAATATGTGATAAAATCTGTCAGTGACATACGACAGGTCGGTGTTTTTCTCTGGGTGCTCCAGTTTCCTCTACCAATAAAGCTTGACCACCACGATATAACTGAAATATTGTTGAAAGTGGCGTTAAACACCATAAACCAACCAACAAATATCTAAACAATTCAAAACAAAGAACATTAATAAGTATGAACTTTGACCGAGAAACTTGCTAAAAGGTATTATTACCGTAATAGATGTTACCAAGATGAGGATGGTCGGATCCCATTAACTGGTTTAGCCCTGCCATGTTTGTGTACCTGTCCCAATACAAAACTTTGATTTCCATAGGCATATTTAATGATTTTGTGTGTCTAGTCTGTTCAATGAATTTAGGTATTCATTTTAGTGGAATGGTTGACTATCTCTGTATAAATAAACGTTTTTTTCATAATTATAAAACAAGAAACATTAATTAGTAACAGGTCTTGAATTATATGTCTGAGCTTCTGTGTTCTCTTTACTTTGACAGAGAGATTTTTGCAAGAATGTACAAATACTTACATACCTGATCAATAGAGATTAGCAAAAGGAGGAGGGTCAGGATTCCTTTAATTTAATTTTATTTATTTATAGAGGATTACAAACAGCCCGAAGGCTACAAAGTTGGATTCCTTTAACTGGTTTAGCCCCACCATATTTTTGTACCTGTCCCAATTCAGAACTATGTTTTTATAGGTATATATCATGATCTTTTTTTGTGTGTTCAATGATTGTAGGTGAAAGGTGGTTGTTCATTTTAGTTGATATTGGTAGAATTGTTGACCATCACTGTTTAAATAAGGGCTGTTCCAGAAAAAAGTATGTCCCCCCCCAGGATGGCACTTTTTTTTTCACCCCCACCACCCATAGAATTAAATTTGACTTTTTAGGCATGACCAACAGAATTAGATTTAAGTAAAATTCAATGACCCATAGAATTAGAAAAAAATTTATATAGACCAGCCACCCATATAATTTTCCTAAAATAGAATTTATTTTATATGTATGAAGTTGTCATCCTCCTCCATTTTTTCTTCAGTTTCCCCAACACGTGGTTTTCGAAAATTTACACAAAACGAAACTTCGAATTATTTCGATATCTTTATTTTTATGAATTATGAATAGACTAAAAACTTATTCCCTTGGGAAAGAAATATTTTGTAATACGACTCTGTTATAAATCAAATAGCAATTAATCATATTAAATGTATTTAATATTTGTATGACATTCCGTAATATAAAGGGACAACTCTGCCCGTGGACATTCGGTCCAGAAAATCTTGAACCTCTAGAACTACTCGACCCGTATAGTAGTGTAATCGGACTGGGTTTTGATTTAGTAATCGCTCTGGACTACTATCTCATAATTCAGTCTTGTATACCTCAAACAACACCAATACCATCAATATCAACCCAGGTTCTATGTGGACTAAACCAATGTCTGTGAACACCTGTCACACATGGGTGACAAGGGTAAGTATAAACATAAGAATGACACCAACGAACCACAACCACTAAAAAGGGGGACATATGGGTCATCTGAACATCTCCAAGTATAAGATATAAGTCAGTCTTTATGTTTATTTGACCAAATGCTGTAAATGAAACTTAATGCCGTAAATGAATAATTTATTTTGTATAATAATCAACAAATCTATAAGTAAACTGTATGCAAAATATTATCAAAAGTTCTTTACAAGTTACAATGGAGGAAAGGCAAATTAGATTTAATACATTATTCTAAAAATTTAGGAAAAATCCTATTAAAGTGAAAATCCTATCAAAATTTATACCCTATACAAGTTCCCATACTTTTAGATTTAAAGCTAAAAATAGATATGAGATCCATGGAACAGTGACTTACATGGCAAAGTCTATTTGACCTTCTATGAAGTATATAACTCCAGAGACAATTTAATATAAAATACTTGATAATCATATGCAAAATGAAATATGTGACAATGTAGGTTTTCAGATATGATATATTCTGCAATTTAATTAAAAGTATGTCTTTTAACCACTAAAGTTATAAAGCAACATCAAGACAAGTTATTGAACTTACAGTATTTAAATCTAGAATGTGTCTTATTCATTTGTAAATACAAATTTAAAAGAGAAATAAAACAATTAAAAAAAGAGAACTCTACTTCAAATATCATATTTGTCACAGTAGGATATATAGTGAAAATAAGATTTAAATGCCTCTGCTTTAAGTTACTTTTCACGACATGATCAAAATTTATTACAATCCAGATTGCCCTGTAATGGGCCGAGTTGTCCGCGAGCCGAACTGTCTGGTTACCAAATCAATAGTATGGGAGGTAACTCTAACCGGAAAATGCAGATGTAAAATACTGCAAAAATACATGAAAAAGCTGTACTCGCTGCACGTTTACATTACGGAAAAACTAATCTTGGATAAATCACGGCTGTTACCCACCACCCATACAATTATTTTTATTCAAAATCACCGACCACCAATGAAATTGAAATTTCACTCAAAATGACCACCAACAGAATTTAAATTTTCATTTGCACGGCGACCCATAGAAAAGATTACCGGTATAAGTTGTTGTCCGGGGGGGGGACTTACTTTTTTCTGGATCAGCCCTAACCTTTTTTTTCATAATAATTTATTTACTTTTTGTCAGGTACTCTAAAGGAGTTGCCTCCCCTGAGAGATTTGTGAGAACACGTCTATATTTCACCAGTGAGAGCCACATACATTCCTTACTAAATATGCTGAGGTTTGGAGGTTTATGTAATGTAAGTCATGTAACTGGCAGAAATGTGAGTTAAACAGTTTATCATTAATTGTGTAGGACAACTTTGGAAATATACATTTAACAGCTAAGGCTATTGGATTTTTTTTTGCTTTCAGCTATATCATAACTAATGTAAGGAAGAAAAAAATACCACACCATTGAAACAGTTCCAAAATCTAATTGAAAAAATTATAGAAACAGAGGAAAAACAATATTCCTACCAACAACTCTGATTGTAGCGGAGTTTTACTCAATTTTATGTCATTAATCTATTGACCTTCTATTGAATTTGTGTATTCCCAGACTTTTTCTAAATCAGGAATTTGTTGGATCGGTCTGTTCCCATCCGTTCTCTACAAGAATTCCGAAAGTAAAGTTAATATTACTGCAGATAACTTAACCCTGCCACAAAAGAAACATATTAACAATTCTCAAATGTTCCTGAAGAAACAACATTATTTCCATCATTTGTCAAGTTGGTATCGGGAGAAAGGGATGCAAAATGTACTATTAGTAACATCGACATCAGTGGCAAAGGAATTCTTGTTAAACTTGTGAAGACCATGATACAAATATGCATGTTGATTTGGCAAATAAAACCACTTCAAGCTAAAAAAAAATAGCAAGCACTATAACATTAGTAAATGATTTTTTCACTGTTAAAAACAGAGGTATTTTGGAAAAGATATAAAAGATGAAAGCAACTTTTCCATGGGGATCATGATATATAAGATGTGCAGTGTTGGTAGAATAAAATTGACATGAAATTATATGTAACAAATGAATGCATCTAAGATGACTTTTTGAAATCAATTTTAATACATGTAATTCAAACTGCCATGATCAATCACAGAAAGTCATTGTTTCCATGGAAATATTTAAACACCAGATCAGAGTTATATGTATGTTTTTATTGACTGGTTTCTATTCCAGGAGAACTGTGATGAGCAGTGGGAGAAAGCTATGCAGTTTTTGAGTGCCACAGCAGAGTTGAATTATATGACTCAGATTGTTATTATGATGTTTGAAGATCCTACTAAGGTGAGGTTCAAAGTTGTGAGTTCGAATCCCGCTCAGGCGAGGTGTGCTCGATGCAACATTATGTGATAAAGTTTGTCAATGACTTGCGACAGATCAGTGGTTTTCTCCGGGTCCTCCGGTTTCCTCCACCAATAAAACTGACCGCCACGATATATGACTGAAATATTGTTGAAAGTGGCATTAAACACCATAACTCTAACCCTATAACTTTCAGCTAAATATTAGCTGGAAGCAGGGGCATCTGTGTCCTTTGGACACATTCTTACTTTCAATGAGAGGTTTTTTAATAAATCAGGAAAAGTTCTATATGACACCATTTGCAAGTTAGAGAGAAGAAGATTAAGATTTGTAAAAATCAAAAACAACGATGAAAATAATCTTTTGTTGAGAACGTCGACTGCAAATTATGACCTGGCATTTATTGTTTTGAAATGACGCTACCAAAAATTTAGTTGCCATTAGGTTTTCTGATATTGAACGTGTAGCGTTATGTTAGGAAGAAAGGATATGGATGTAATTGAACCAGAGAGACTATCCAATGACAAAGACACATATTAAAGGAAATGGACAAACACATGTATTAGAGTAAATGAACAACACTTTCATTGCTGTTCTACATTTCACAATCACAGTAGGGTCTTCAATAATAAGTCAACAATCACTCACTCACTCAATAAAGAGCATAACTCATACCCTAATACAAATGTACATATCCAGTTTAGTGTGCATGACACGTTTCAAGAATAACCTTCATAAGGTACGCTCAATCAAAAGATTGGAAAGTCAAATAATTTAAAGTCTTTGGAAGTAAGAAAACAAAAAGGCTTAAACAGGATAGCTAAAATCAGCTAAGATCAAAATGAGTGTGTAAAGACCCCTAGTCTTTACTTCTGTCGATATCTTAATGAACCAGAGAGACTATCCACTTTTACACTTAGACACAAATTAAATAAAAGTAAAGGAACATTACATTTTCATGCATTTGTAAATTTGTGTATACACTTTACATGTTAAATAATTTTAATTTCAAAATATGGCCTTTCGATTTATGTGTTTAAAGTCAGGAATTCAAAATAAAAAAAATAAACGAGTTATTTTTGTTTTGCATTGCAGGATCCATCCTCTGATGAGAGGTTTCACATAGAGCTACATTTTAGCCCAGGAGCCTACACTTGTACTGACAAAGCATTTTCATTCCCGCTGGGGTCAGGATGTAGGACGATATCAAACAACAACAAAGGATTTGTATGTAGATTTGATAAGTAAAGAAAGGATGTGGATGTACATGAGAGACTATCCAAATCTTCACTTGGACATAACCACATCGCTAGGGTGTTCGCCTCAAGTTTCTATAGATCTTGAGTTCGAGCACCGGTCTAGTCAAACCAAGGACTATAAAATTGGTATTTGTTGCATCAAAGACTGTTTGGATTGTAATCAGGATAATGTGTCCGAGTGGAACGACATGTCTACCCGGTGACTGTTGTTTCGGTGGGCTAGCACTAAAAGATCCAATTAAGTTTGTTGGTCTAGTACAAAGCAGACATCATCTCATTGAATGTAGATTGTTCTTGCTGAAAAATAGTCCATTGGGCATAAAACAACCATCACTTACTCACTTAGTCACATATGAAAGCAATGGAACTCATCCTAAGAGTATGGAGATGGGGGCTTTGAATTGTCCTGTACAAACATGGACAACCATTTCAAAGAGGTTGTACCATTCAGAGGAGAAACACACAGTAACAGGAGGACACCATCAGCCTACCAAAACAACTCATAAACTTCATCACATAAATTTGAATGGGGTTCACATGGACATTTGTGAACATGACATCAAATACATCTGAAATTCATGTAAAATTCTATTGTTAAGGAACAGTGCTTTTGTTGCTGTTGTTCATCTCACAATCACTATGAGGTTTTCAATAATATGTGGTCAAGGTTCTCGCGGCTCAAACCCACAGAGTTGCTTAGTGCATCCCCAGATGTAGGATAGGGGTTGCCCCTCTTGAAGGTGGGTTGTGTGAATATAATATGCAAAACCTGACTGAACTATAGTGGGTAACGTGTTTGAACAGTGCCATGCTTCCCACAGGTTGTAGACCTCTTTCATAGATTTTGAGAAGTAGTAGGCACATTGTAGCCACTTAAAAAAAATCTTTTTGTCCCTACCTTACTCTCAATACTATTCCAGTCACAGTCAATCATAGGCACTCTTTTCAACTGATATATAAGTACTGTGTTTTCATAATATTACAGGGAAAGAAGTCTGGGGAGTCAGTAATGATTATTGATGATAAGCAACAGGAGTTTGTGAAGAACAAACATTTTGATCGACCAATATCGGCTCCAATGGTTATACAGGAGACCGAAGAATTAGAGGAAGCTGAGATATTTGAACCAAAGACCAAACAAACAAAAACTGTAAGTACCCAAATATATCAAAGAGAGGCAAGTAAGTTAAACAGTCATGGTTATATAATAGATAAAACCAAAAGCTTGACAATTCTATCCTTATTAGTTATTAGTTTTATACATGTAATGTATACAAATGTTATATGTTGAAGTTATCATAAAATGTCTTATAGGATGACTCACATGTTGGTTTTAAAATTGATAAATTTAGTTGTATTTTTCAAATAGGAGCATGTGGACTTTAATCAATCTATTACTAACCCTGGGGTAAGGGATCTGTTGTAAAACACAGAACCTTAGATTTAGTTTTTTGCTTAAGGTGTTTTGAGTTCAAAAATAAAGTATTATGTTATTAAAAAAAAGTGTCATGGTTGAACGAACAAACAAATACTGTTAATATAATTGTTAATAATAATAAGAACAGCTACCTATGCTACACTTCAATAGTAAAGGGCCATAAAATACTCTCTAGTCAGCTGTTGTCAGCATAACAGGAGGAATTTGGCAGGAATTTGTTTAATGTTATGGTTTGATCACACCTATAAGTCAGAACCCTCTCTCTTGGAAGCGTGTTTTTCTTTCCCATATATCTGAGTTTATTATCAAGTATATATGGTATCCCATTATATCAAAAAGAGGCAAGTAAGTTAAACAGTCATGGTTGACTGATTACAGCAAGCACAATCGGCTGCAATGTGCCACAAACTATAAGGTACCAATGAAAAGAACAATTTAAGGAGTAAGATGGGTAGAAAATAATTTCTATAGCAAGATTCTGTTGACTACATCCATATCAGAACAGTGACATTTGTCTGTCTAAAAGCTGTCAAATCTTAACTTTCTTGTACAACTATTGCATGTGAATTTGTGTGCAATATTTTTTAGCTTTTTTGTAGCAGTTAATTAGCTATTGTGTTATCTCTCATTTATCAATAAATTGCATAAAATGTCTGATAACAATATTTACAAATTTTAATGCATTTTTATATCTTAATTACGGTTTGGGTTTAGGTTTATAGCGTTTAACACCACTTTCAACAATATTTCAGTTATATCGTGGCGGTAATCAGTTTTTTTGATGGAAGAAACCTGAGAAAACCACCGATCTCTCGCAAGTCAATGACAAACAACTTTCTCATAATTTTGTGTCCAGTACACCTTGCCATGAACAGGGTTCGAACTCACAACTCTAGTGGTGATAGGCACTGATTGCACAGGTAGTTGTAAGTCCAACAACCATACGATCACGACCTCGACGACCCCTGAGTTAATCGTTAAGAAACATCGACCATGACAGCCTCATTTATATCTTAATTAAGACCATTTCCTTTCTCATCACAGAAAACTACAGTACCGGAACCAAAATATCCTGATTCTGATATCCCAGAGTGGGACTGGGGAGATGACAGTAAATCTGTAGAGACACTTACATCTAAGGTAGGTATTATAGAAATAGCTGTTCCTGCATTGGACAGGGGAGACAATAATAAATCTGTAGTGGTAAGTAGTTACTTCCCTTGCTTTATTTATTTATTTTTTGTTTTGTTTCATCTTTTGGAAATTATTGGGAAAAAATTGTCAAAATTGATTTATATTTTTGTTTATAATGTTTTAATATTTTCCACAATTTTAAGTAAGATAATGGTTGTTTTTTTTTATTTTTCTCCTCTAAAGTTATGTCTTCTTAATATTCTCTTAAACCGGTACCGTGGGTATAAATAGCTGTGGGCGGAGCAAACATTCAGATTGTTCATTATGTTTGACCACGGTCATCTCGAGGTAAAATCAATGATACATAGTTTCACAGTTACTTTTGGAACAAAATATTTGACAGGCATGGTCACTAGTGTTCCTCCCTCCGAAACTTTCAGTCTTATCAAAAATAATATTCTTCATCAGTCTAAAAGCTACAAAAATCACTTTCAAAATTCTAATTTCTGAGGTATGTGACCTTTAGCCCACATTGGTCATGTGACATACAGTTTCATAAATATGCTGTTCATATCAACGGGGATTTTTGATGATAAGCTCTGCCCACAAATTTTGTCGGCAGGCACTACCGCAAATGCCGCTTTAAATTCTTTTGATCAATATTGAAATAATTTAAACTTAATAGGAATCACAACTATAAATCAAAAGTTATTATACAATGCTGTTTTTGCTGTTCTTCATTGTACACACACTGTGAAGTCTTCAATGAGAGACAAATCTCATGTCTCTAGTACTTCTATGAAATTGGTATCAGCTGTTTCTCTGCTAAGCACACAGCATTAAGGATAAAGAGCAAAGATTGGGTGGCTTGGAGTCAGGATAATAGGTCTGAGTGGCACGACATGGCTACCAGCGGACTGTTGTTTCCGTCAGTTAGCACTACGAAAATGTGTTGTTATAGTAGAAAGCGGGAATGATTATCATCTCATTGAGTGTAACTTGTTCTCGTCATAAAATGGCTGAAATTGCTTATTTTGTGTTAAACAACAATCATTGACTCATTCATTCACTCTTCTGCTAACAAATACTAACCGCCTTCATCAAATTGAAGATTATGTCAGAGATCGTGCATCACAATTGAAAAAGGTTAAAACTATTTGCACGTCTCATAGCTAAGTATTTGATAGATGAGGCAGCCTTGAAGGATTCTACAGAGTGTCTTATAACTGTGGGATGTTGGCAGTCAGCTCAAATCAGATATCATAATAATAGCTTAAGATAGATTATAGAACGTGTTACCACCCTGTATTTATGCTGTACAACAAATTCTATAAAATTACATGTACCGTCTTTTTGTGTCTATTAAACGCTCTGGTGCATAGAACGCACCCCCTTTCCTCCCCAAAAAATCTGGGAAAATTCTAGTTCCTATCTATAGAACGCAGGAAATTCAGTAAAAAATTCACGGCAGATATCCTCGTTCAAACAGCAAAATACTGCTTACCACAGATCACGTATTTGTTAATCCATGTATTTTTGATAAATTTTAGACAGGGAAATGTTAAATTAGTTTTGTTAAAAGAGTTTAAACCGATTATTCTACATTTTGCAAGTGAAAATTAGCTGTTTTGTGAATGCAGGAAGTTTATCGGTAATGTTTAATTTGAAAACAAGTTCAAAACGGCAATGAAAATGATACGGATGGAGCAGTTGATTTTTTTGTCGTTCTTTACGTGAATTATGGTTGTTTTAAATAATAAATATGTAGATATGTTTAATCTTTAATCAGTATTAATTCATCAAATAATGAACCATTCATGTGATCAAAGATAGGCAAGCTTGGGTCAAGCTTAAAATAGGAAGTAATTATCATCGATTCAAATAAAGTGAAAACAATACAAAAGTAATAACATTAATTAAGACCTGATCAAAGAGATTATAATTTCTTTTGAAGTGTACTCATATTGTGCCACTGCTACAATATATTATACATGTATAATATTGACAGGTGTCCCAGTAAGTTCAATTATCTTTTCACACCTTGTTATACAATATACTGTCCTTGACCTTGTCAACTGCTGAAGTGCTGTAAAAATCGATAATTCAAACAAAGGTTCAATACCCAAACACAGGTAATTTCACCCCAGGAAAAAAATAGATTGAAAAAAAGTTAAATATCACACCTCTGATAGCAAATATTTGACAGTGATTCCTGCATTCGTATGGACAATTAATTCCGAACAACAACACCAATGTACAAGGATTATTATTGACAAACATCGAGAATATTTACATACCTTTCAAAAAGGCAATGAAAAAGCAATAAATATAATTTTTTTACAATTTTATTTTAAATAACACATATATAATGAACACAATTAATGTTATTTGAACAATAATTCACCGATAATTGGGAATATTGCCGTCCATGAACTCGAAGCTATGTTACCGGCAACTCTCTGTGTGACCTGAAAAAAAGTGTCTGATACTTGCTCTTATGCATAAAACGCACCCCACCTACAAATTATCATTTTAAAGCATAAGACCGCGTTCTATACGTACCTAAAAACGGTAATATTTATGCCGCAGTTTTCCTACTTAAACGGTTAAACAATTGAACCTGAACTTATAAGGTTTTCCGAGTTAAACTGTTAAACAATCGAACGTGAAGCATGAGATTGTTTAACTGTGGTATAAACAGTCTGTCAAGCGACTCCTGATTTTCCTTATTTTTCCTGATTTTGAGCTGTTCCTGATTGTTTCCTGAATTTGTTAGATAAACTCCTGATAACTCCTAATTTTGAACTTTTTCCCCACAAAAAAAAAATAACTGAAATATGTTGAAATTATTTTAGTGTAAAGCATCTTATCAATAAAAGGAGGTGAGGAAAATGGCCTAAGTAAGACCTTTTAGCCTGCCAATTACATTCTGACATTCTGATAATGACCTTCATCTGGAATCAAAAACACCATGCTTAAATTTATATATTATGGCCTGAAAGCTCTTACTTAGAGGGGAGGAAGGCAGCCAATTGTTTGGTTTTTTGTATGGTTTTATCACTTTATATAAAAAAAAAATCCTGATAATCTCCTGATTTTTAACTAAAAAAAACCTCCTGATTTCCTAATTTTTTGAAGCCAAAAAGTGCTTGACAGACTATAAATGATTTGTAACACGAAGCCATGTAATATCACATCTAGGTCGTTTATTATTGTATGGCTCTATGAGGTTAATAATACTACAGTCCTGATTTAAAGTGTGCAATATCTTTTATCTGTGTGTATTATTTCATGGTTCGTAGCTGTTGCTTACATTCTGGTGTATAAACCATAAAAAGATCAAAGGAAAAGAATACATCCATGTTACAAGAGGAAATATTGATATAAATGAAAATGAGTAAATATCATGTTATAATATTAATGTATATCGTTTTTGTGCCTTTTGATTGGACAAGAGCACTGTCACATGTTTGTTTTTGATTTGTTCATAGCTAGATGAACTTTTTCGTTTTTGATCCGTTCATAACTCGATGAACTTTTTTGTATAATCAGTATAAACAATAAGGCAGCGGCCGATTGAAAACAAGCCTGAAAATCAGTTTCATAATCAAAATTGTGAAAAGATTCATGTGGAAGAATTATAAGTATTAAATGCTTCTTTTCAGGAGTTCATGCATGTGTAAACGGTGCTGATGCAATCACAAAATGAATAAACGTCCTTCGGACGTTTATGTAAAGTTTGTGAATGTCACTCAGAAAGCATCGGCACCGTTTACACATGGATGAACTCCTGAAAAGAAGCGTTTAATCCTATATTAAACCTTGTTTTTCTACTAAAATGTTGACATGTCTCACAGTCACAGTCAGGGGCCATCATGGCCATGATCAAATGGTAGTTGAATTTACAACTACGTATGCAATCAGTGCCTATTACCACTGACGTACTTGATACGACATTATGTGATAAGATTGTCAGTGACTTGCGGCAGGACTGTGGTTTTCTTCGGCACTCCGGTTTCCTCTACCAATAAAACTGACCGCCACGATATGACTGGAAAATTGTTGAAAGTGGCATTAAACACCATAACCATAACCCTACGTCACTGACCATATCTTCACATATAAGTGAGTATCAAATGATCTCTTATCTGCAATTGAACACAAAATTCCAAGAACTTAAATTGTTGTGTTTTTAACAATTTATTAATTATATTTTGTAGACCAAATTAAGCTCTCCAGATTTAACTGTGACGACTGACTCACTTGTTATATCAACAAAATCACAAGAAAGTAGGGCACAGTCGGCACCCATGGTGATACCGAAGACAAGTGAAGAGTTTGAAGAATCTGAAATGTTTGATTCTCACCATAAAGAAACAGTAAGTAGGCATCTGTAGACATACTTGACTACAATTCAGGTGGGGTTGGAATAGATGGCTTTTGTGGTGTCTGTGTACCCACTCCGTGCACGGACTTATGTAACCACTTTCTACTAATGAAAATGTAGATGTAGTAGACCCTGTCTAATCCGACACACCAGACTATGGGACCAGGGAAATGTGCACGACCATGGTGGACACAAATTGTGCAGGAGTAATGTTTGTGGAGTCATCTACAAACACTCCTCATTAATGTCAAAAAAATAGGTTTACCATGGATAAATTTTGTTTCAGCTTTTTAAAATTCAAAAACTCTCATAGAACCAACTTTGCAAGGATTGATGTTTGTGTGCTTCTGTGAAAAAATTCCTTATTTCATCTTTATACGATAAAAAAAAAAACATGGCTGCCATGAGGAATTCTTGGTTCTGATTGGCTGAAGCTACAAGTCCAAATGATTTGTTAGTAGGTACAAATAATGTAAGGTAGATCCTTCACATAAATTCCTCATTTTGTATGGATCTTATAAAAAACATGACGCCATGGGCAAATAATGTTTTTAATTGTCAGAAATTGAAAAAAATATTCTTTTCTGAATCTGCTCCACCAAATGATTTGTAACATAATACAAATGATGTTTGTGAGGACATCTACTGAGATTCCTCATTTTAACTGATGCAACAAAAAATATGATTGCCTTTGGCAATTACTGTTTCTGATTGGCTAAATATCTCCTCAAAAACTACATTTCTTGATTTAGTACAAATGAACCTGATGTCTTTTCAAAGATACTCGTTTTTTTTTGGACCAGTAAAAAAATTATAGCTGCTGTTTTCTGTTAATAGTCTGAAACATTAAAATATCATTTGAGAAACTACAGGTTCAAGTTATATGTTACATAGTACACATGATGTATGTGAAGTCTCAGAAACTTGGTTGAACAAAAGCATTAACCAGTAGGTGAAGTATTGCCGTTAATTTTTCTTTGGAAAGTGAAAAAGATTAGCATATGACATTGGAAGCACAAAAATGTGGCACAAATAAATCGGTTCATGGGATCCCAATACTTCCCCTCTGATAATTAGATCTCAGACAGTACAAATATAAAAACTGCTGCCATGGATACATCTATTGTCAAAAATGTGTAAGCAAAGTCTTTTCTTCTCTTGTAGTTATTATGTATGTTATATTTACAGAAGGGGCCGTCGCGGTTGTGAGTGTATGGTAGTTGGATTTACAACTCTCTATGCAATCAGTGCCTATCATCACTAAAATTATGAGTTCAAATCCCGTCCATGGCGAGTATACTTGATAAAACATTATGTGATAAAGTTTGTCAGTGACTTGCGACAGGTTGGTGGTTTTTTCCTGGTACTCCAGTTTCCTCCACCAATAAAACTGACTGCCACAATATGGCTAAAATATTGTTGAAAGTGACGTTAAACACTAACCTTAACACTAACCCCTATATTTACAGAAATCTGCCATGATAGAACCTAAATCTCCTGATCTCACTATACCAGAATGGGACTGGGGAGACGGTACAGACTCCAAGAAAAGTAGTGAATCGCCAGAAAAGGTAGGGACATTGATAAATAAAGTTTGTTATTATATACGCATAGGTGGTAAACTTAGCTGTTAATATGAAGATCAAAGATATTCGCCAGTTTTTGATTTTGCTATTGTGTTCATGTAAAAAAAAAAATGGACATTTAAAATGAAGGTATTTCCGTCGGTTTTTATTTTAGAGAATTTATTGTACTTGCGAAGATTACGAAAATAAAACCATCTTGAAAGTAATCACTTATACAGTATATTTACAACAAAGTTGAACGTGTCCATTATAGTCAAGCTTAAGATAGGAAAGTTTAAACAGTGATGGTCAACAATTCCACCATTATCAACAAAGCGAACAGTCATCTCTCAACTCGCTGAACAAAAATACCACGACACATGATGTTGCATGTGACCCAAAATAAAGTTTCATCAGATCTCTCACTTCACGTCATATCAGTAAGGGGTGCAAGTGAGAGGTTTGATGTTCTGGAATTTTTTTTTTTACATAATTTCTCAAATTTAAAATCTAAATCTCTGAAACTGTATCCATAATAAAAAATGAACAAGAAAAAAATATCACACTGTCAAAATCCAATCAATAAAATGTAGAAACAGAGGTTTAATCTACTTCCCTGGCTTGGTAAAGTCACATGTGGGCCTCTAATTGTCCTTTTTTATTCCATTTTAAACTCGACTGCATCAGTGGTGTAATGGTTGTCGTGCTCGCCTCAAGTGCAGTCAAACCAAAGGCTATGAAATTGGTGTTTCTTGCTTCTCCGCTAAGCACGTACCATTTAGAAGAAAGAGCACAGATTGGTTGGCTCGGAATCATGTGTCTATCCGTAGATTATTGTTTCAGTAAGCTAGCACTATAAAAATCAAACTAAGCGTGTTGGTGTTGTACAAAGCGGACCTCATCATCATCATCTGATTGAAAATTAACTTGTTATCGCAATGATATAGCTAAGAAATTGCTGATTTAGCATTAAACACCAATCACTCCATGTTAAACTGTGTTTCTGTTATTTTTCCAGGAAGTCGAGTCTAACCATACAGATACTTCTAAGTGTGTGTCAGAACCTATTGCCATCCAGTCAACTATGACCAGCGTTGATTCCCGGTCCCTTCTAGGTAATTATCTTTAAATGATACTTGTAGATCACAATGAACATAGCCTCTAATAAATGTAAAGGTGTTCTACCGTATTGCCAAGTACCTAATCTAGCCAACACACGTGAATCATATAAATTGTCATGCAAATTTTTAACAGGCGATAGATCATATGACTTGCTTTTATATGATATACAATAGTCCCCCTCTGATAAAGCCCCCCAAAGGCTAAAGGTTGACCCTCAAAGGCTAAAGTTTTCCCCTCAGGACAGATGCTCTGAGATAGAACAATACTACTGTTAAATTTTCTCCCTCAAGTTGGCCATTCTGTCGTCTGTTCTTCTGTGATAAATGGTTTCTTCAAGCTCTTCTCACAAAGCCATTTTTTCATTGCAGTACGGGATGGTCTTATAAATGATTGATTGATTGGTGTTTAATGCCAACTTTAGCAGTATTTTAGCTATATCATGGTGTTGGTCTTATAAATGGGTGACTACTATACTCGTTACTTGCAGAAAATATGCCAGTTAATCTAGATCTCTAGTTTAACTGTGCCGAAAATAAATTGAAGCTTGTATTTATACATACTTTCCTAGGCTTGCATCTATTGGAGGGGGCATTGTCAAAATGCCCTTTAATTTGAAAATGCACCCCATTTTCTTAAAAGAAATAGCATATTGAGCACATAAAATTCTCCCATGTGTTTATTTTATGTGCACAAATCCTTTAAAATATTTTGTGGAATTAAAATAGATGGTTTACCTTGTATAAAATCTTACTGGCCTATGTCATATTTTTGAAGACTCCTATATGGCATCTGGTAGGTACGGGATGACAGTTTTATTCTTAGAGAAATTTTTTAGATAAAAGTTATGTTATTTCACTGCATATACATGTATATAACAAGTATTTAACATTTTTAAAAGAGGACAAAGTAAGGGAAGCAACTCCTACAATGGGTAAGCTACTATGAAGCACGCTTACTGTAGATATTATTTTTTCTTCAACATATTGTTAGAATCAATGGGTGCCAACATATGCATTAATAAATGTATTTTATTTCTTTGTATCTGCCATAAACAGCCTTGTATTATTCACAAAAATGTACCCTTAAAGGGATTTTCAGGTATGTGGGTACAGATTTTACACTACGATATGTTCTGAAAAACTTTTTCCCAAGATGTCGAATGTGATGGTACAGATATTTTGTGGGTTTGTCTGATTTTTCAGAAATTCTTTTCAAATTGTTTTGACCCATTAAGAACTGACATGGTTTGATGACTTTGTTTTGAGCAATTTTATTAAAATCAGATGTAAATATGTGCTACGCTTCCCCAAACATCTGACTGAACCTGATTAAAGGTCATATTCAGGTGAACTCTTCGTATACAGGGATGATTTTTGTCAGTTATTTTACTGATTTCATCTATTTTGCACAGAGAGAAATTGCCGAAAGTTTCTGGATACAGTCAGAACAGGTAAAAAATGGATCATTTGAAAAGAGGTATAGATGGTTTCAGCTATTTTTCATTGATTTTCAGTTAAATTACTTTCTAACTAGAAATATTGCATATATGAAAAAAAAAAATTTTAAATCCACCAATTGGAGAGCTAAAAATACATTTGTTATGTTATAATAAAAAAACCCACAAAATTTGCTGTTAAGATTTTGCAGACCCCAAGAACTGCCATTGTCCTATATGGATCTCTAAAAAAAAGTAAATATTAGCAAAATTACAGAAATGAAATATTACTTAGCCAATTATTTTTCAGACCAATAATGGCTCCAAATGTTGTATTTATTATAAGAATTAATAAGTTCACATATCGTACTCACTGCAATACAAGTGATCATGTCTGTCTCGACCTCCAGAACTGCCATTGTTTAAAAAAAACGAATATTAATGAAATCACAAAAATAAAAAAAATTGCATTCAGAATTAACAAATGCATATATTGGTACCCATTGAATGAAATTTAATTTTTAATATGAACTCATTTAAATTGAATGTTTGTACATGTATATTTGTTTTCAAATTTTAATGTTGCATGTTTTGTGTTGGTTAAAATTATTTTGATTTGTAGTTTATTCTTTCTGCGTTTTCTACAAGTTATTGAAGCTATTTTTACAAGCATCATATATTATGCACAGTGTACTGGAGTTTCAACAAAAAGGCATCGATATTTAATTGACCTCTTGCACGTTAATGATTTGATTATAAAATTATATGTTTTTATACCTTATTTAACGGGAAAAATGGTATCTGGTCTATCAAGAGTAATAGAAACGACAACAAATTCGAGTATAATTTTCGGATTATTTCTAGATATTTAAACCTAGTAAAAAAGGAGAGGATAATTTTATGGTAAGTAGAAAATTCACAAGATGGTACAACATGAACACTTTGAACAGATTATGGGAAACAATATGTTATTTTCGTTGAATTTTTCATGAAAGGGGACTCATTTTGTCCAACTTAAAAGAAAATAACTCCTGTAAAACATAATTTTATAAGTCAAAGTCAGAAACAGTACAAATGGTCTATTGTATTTTATTTCAGCTAGAACCAAATATTTTTCAGATCTGTAATGGCTCCAGATGTTATATATTTTTTATTTGGATCCTTGATAATGACTCTTTATAATGAACTAAATAATATTCTCTCTCTCTTATCTGACTTTCTGATTTATAATACCAAATTATTTGTTCACAATCGTAGTAGCATGCCACCTAAAAAGCATCTGAGCCCACATTATTTAGTCACATTGGTAAAAACATGCCACCTCTACAAATAATCAAAAGCCATCCATTTATAATGCCACATTCATTGTTTACATTGATGATAAAAACATGCCACCTAAAAAAACTATCAAAAGCCACCCATTTATAATTCTACATTCATTGTTTACATTGTTGATAATAACATGCCACCTAAAAAAAACTATCAAAACTTACAGGGTTTTCAATATTTATCAAGTCTACCAGTACTTCACTGTTTACAGGTGGTACTTTTTATTAAAATTTGAACAATTGTCATGAATATCTTGTACAACACTCTTTAAAATCAGGAGGTACCAAAGACCAGTTTAGGCAGGTAAAAGTACCTGGTACCGCCCCTTATTGAAAGCCCTACCAAAAGCCACCCATTTATAATGCCACATTACAAATAGCACTAAACAGCACCTTCCCTGTCATATGCCACTTCTTTCAAATTAATGCCAATAGAGGGAGACTGCTGTACTGTGTTTACTCTTTCAGCATATTATAATTTCTATAACCTTTTTAGCTCACCTAGCCAAAGGCAATGTGAGCTATTGCCATCACTTGATGTCCGTCGTCTGTCTGTTAATTTTTTTCGTTGTATGACTGATGGCCATAAAAATAAAAATGCATTAATTTTTAGTTAGATTTTATTAATTGTTTTTAGCTCACCTGAACAAATGGTCTTGGGCAGATAATGCCATCACTCAGCATCTTTCTTTCTTTTTTTTTCTTCGTCTGCATCATATTTTAATCTTTTTTCTCAGAAATTATTGGAGAAATGGGACTAAAACTTGGTAGAAATGTTAGATGGATGAATTTTCAATATTATTTGTGACTGTTTAGACAAGTTCCACTGTATTTAAGTTTATTATATACAGGTCATACATACGGAGGCTATTTAAAACAGTGTGGTGATCTTGATAACAATCACATGTATTAAATTATACTTACCCAGAATCTTAGTTTTCAATGTGATGATCCAGAAGATATATATTCAGTCTTTTCTCGTTTTTAATCTGGTTTGGGTTTTTTTTGGGGGGGGGGGGGTTTATTCCTTTTTCGTTTGTTCACCCGTCCATGATTTAATTAGTATGACTTCTACAGTCTATTTTTATCCTTGAGAAACATTTATTTATTTTCATTTTGTTCACAGGCACTCATGGCATGGAAACAACTCCTTCCCTCCCTCCTTTTTTCAACTCTCTGTTTACATGCTTATTTTCAATAACATGTTTTTATTTATATTCAATGGTGATAATAATAAAAAAAAAAAAAGGGCAGGCATATGCATGCTGTTGTTACCATGACATTGTATGGATATATGGACACGAACACGATAAATAAAGGAAAACGAGATTAAATAACAAAAGAAATTTTATTGACAATAAATATGTAAAGAGAAAGTTAAAAAAGGGGAGGGGTAATTCCATGCTACAAACTCCTATGATTTTGTTTTGTTATTTATGCTTGCTTTAAATTGTTTTTGTTTTTATTCTTGTATCTGAGGAAACATCGTCTCTATTAATAGAGGTGAAATAATTCTACCTCAATAAGTGTAGTCTTCATGATATAGCTGAACAAATTCTGAAAGAGAAGATGAAATATGAACTGTTGTTGATTTGTTTTGCAAGAATTAATATCAGAGCAATATCACATCAAATGCGAAGACCAAGATGTTAGATGCCATGAAAAGTCATATCAATGATAGTTTGTTTATCATGGATTTGATAAGGTGGTGCTATTATAATGTCACATATTATGTCAGTATTATGTTAGTTGCTGGATGTTAGATATTATCTCGTGTAAAAAAATCTACAAATTATTAATAAACACCAATAATTCATCCTTTATGACTAGGGGAGTTGTTAAGATCATTGAGTTCTCACCACCTCTAACACTAAGACCACCCTCTTATTACCCCCCCTCCCCCCCATGTAAAAAATTGATTGATAAAAGTGATCTCTCAGAAGATGTAGATGCTATATAAATAATGAAGACTCAAACAACAGCAGTCGTCAAAATAAACATTTGAATTTACTGGTCCGAATCAAATTCTTGGATTTATTTTTGTATAGTTCTATTAAAATATAAAAACTTAAAATTTACTGAGCCGAACAAAGTTTTACTGGTGTTGGGCCAGAGGGCTGGTGTTCATTATGAGGACTGCAATAGAGATTGGCCTCTTAAGACATATTTCACTGTACAATGATATTTATACAAAATTTACCTGATTAGTTTTTACTATTTGTTTATTTGTTTTGTTTTACTTTTTATATTTTCTAGGTAGATGTTACCTGATTTATTTTTACTCTTAGTTTTGTTTTACTTATTTTATTTTCTAGGTAGATATAGTATGTTCATGGATGATTTTAATTTACCTAGTATGTACAACAGTTATATTTTAACATTGTTTTCACTATCACATTTTTAATAGCATTCCCTACATTTAAAATGCATGTTGTTGCACTTATGATTCTTATCATTGATTGCATAAATTCATTTTTGTATTACCTTTGAAATACATGCTCATTTTTGTGTGACCTTTTTAAAACATGCTCATTTTTGTATGACCTTTGGAAAACATGTTCATTTTTGTATGACCTTTGGAAAATATGTTCATCCATAAAGATTACTCACTCCGTCCCGATCCGTTAGTAAACATGACCACCATAGGCAATTCTTGTCTTATTGAAGTTCTAATTTAATACGTTACAATTGAACATCGTATCCTGAAAAAATGAATATAATAATTTTTCTTAAAATCTAGATTTCGTTGAGCATTGAAAACAAAATTACATATCAAAATCAAGTCAGTGATACAGGCTCAGATGAACTTCTAGTTGTATGCTCTTTGAAAAACATGCTTTTTTTGTATGACCTTTGTAAAACATGTTCAATTTCGTATGACCTTTTGGAAAGCATGTTCATTTTTGTATGACCTTTTGGAAAACATGTTTAATTTTGTATGATTTTTTGGAAAACATGTTCATTTGTATGACCTATTGGAAAATGTGTTCAATTTTGTATGACCTTTGAAAAACATGCTCATTTTTGTATGACCTTTGGAAAACATGTTAAAATTTATGTGACCTTTGGAAAGCATATTCATTTTTGTTTGACCTTTGAAAAACTGTTCAAATTTGTATGACCTTTAGAAAGCATATTCATTTTTGTTTGACCTTTGAAAAACTGTTCAAATTTGTATGACCTTTGGAAGACATGTTCATTTTTGTTTGATATTTTGAAAACATGTTTAATTTTGTATGACCTTTGGAAAGCATGTCCATTTTTGTTTGATCTTTGGAAGACATGTCCATTTTTAGCTCACCTGACCCAAAGGGTCATGTGAGCTTTTGTCATCACTTTGCGTCTGTCGTCGTCGTCGGCGTCCGTAAACTTTGCATACTTTTGCAGTGTGTATGATTGAACTGACCATAAAATGGGATACCCAGTAATGGGTGATGAGTTTAATGTTAATTCGTCAGGGAAAGTCATGTGGTTATTTATAGGGCCAGACTTAAAAATAACTTTGTTTGCTGTTGGCCTACCCATACTTAGAAGGGGAGGGTAGTTATAGTTTTTNTTTTTTTTTTTTTTTTTTTTTTTTTTTTTGAGAAAAAATATGCATTTTATATACCAGTACTTCCGAGAATCTAGAACAAGTTCTGGTTACAATAAAATACAGATCAAACCGGAAAAGTACAAATCCAGATTTACCGCAAATGCAAAACGGAAAAAAAATTTTTTTTGTCACAACTGCAATAAAAAAAAATTGGGTGGGCCCCAATTTTGGAGGGTCAGTTGGCCAACTGCAAACAAACCTATTTTTATTTTTGGCCCAGTGTTGTGTTACTTTTTTTAATTTTATTGGTGAATGTGTTTATGATACATGAATGATTTTTTTCAGCTATTTTTTTCTGAAATAAAAATTCTGAACGTTACATGATACAGTCAAAAATGACCTTTTTGTAAGGGGTTGTATATGGTTTCAGTTATTGTCATTGATTTTCAGTTATTTTATAATCTAAC
>MJUT01047825.1:51906-63414 GCA_002080005.1 Gigantidas platifrons | reverse complement strand
TTGTAGTACACTACCTGCAGATGTGCATGAAGAAATATGGTCGCTGTCCAGAATTCGGAAGGGGAGATAATTCAACTTATACTTTCACGTAAAAGGGGAGGGGGGCATGTACCTTGTCAGCGCAACTCCTCCTAAACGGCTTATTGGATTTTTATGAAACTTTACACACTTGTAGTACACTACTTGCAGATGTGCATGATGGAATATGGTTGCTGTCCAAAATTTAAAAGAGGAGATAATACAACTTATACATTCACGAAAGGATGGGGGGCATGTACCTTGTAAGCGCAACTCCTCCTAAACGGCTTATTNGGTATACAGTAAATAAAACTCCAATTATAATCTTCAATAACAACCCCCGTATGAACTTCCTTTTCCCATTTACTCTGAATGTTTAAAGGAAGCATTTTTACATTTAACATGTATTGTTTTGAAAAGTATTTGCATGTACCTTGTAAGTGCAACTCCTACTAAACTGCAAGTGGGGGGTATCATTCAGTGAGGTCACTCACAGTTCTAGTTTGTTTTATTTTACTTATTATATTTTCTAGGTAGATGTTACCTGATTAGTTTTCACTCTTAGTTTTGTTTTTATTTATTTTATTTTCTAGGTAGATATAGTATGTTCATGGATGATTTTAATTTACCTAGTATGTACAACAGTTATATTTTAACATTGTTTTCACTATCACATTTTTAATAGCATTCCCTACATTTAAAATGCATGTTGTTGCACTTGTGATTCTTATCATTGATTGCATAAATTCATTTTCAGCTCACCTTGCCAAAGGCAATGTGAGCTTTTGCCATCACTTGGCGTCCGTCATCCGTCGTCCGTTAACTTTTCACATTTTAATCCTCTCCTCTGAAACTGCTCAGCCAAATGAAGTGAAACTTGGTAGGAAGCATCTATGGAAGGTTCTCTCTAAAGATTGCTAATTTTGTTCCGATCCATCAACAAACATGGCCGCCATAGGCAATTCTTGTTTTTGATTGCCCAATTTTAAAAAATCTTCTCCTCTGAAACCGCTCAACCAAATGAACCGAAACTTGGTAGGAAGCATCTATGGAAGGTCCTCTATAAAGATTGCTCATTCTGTCCCGATCCATTAACAAACATGGCTACCACAGGCAATTCTTGTTTCTGATTGGTCTATTTCTAAAAATCTCTGAAACCGCATGGCCAAATGATCCAAAACTTGGTAGGAAGCATCTATGGAAAGTCCACTTATAAAGATTGCTCATTTTGTCCCAATCTGTTAACAAACATGGCCACCAAGACAGACAATTCATTTTTCTGATTGGTCAATTTCTAAGAATCTTCTACTCTGACACAGCTTGGCCAAATAGACCGCAACTTGGTAGGAAGGTCCTCTATGGGAATTGCTCATTCCCTTTTGATCCGTTAACAAACATGGCCATCATAGGCAATTCTTGATTTTTATTGTTCGATTTCTAAAACAGATTTTCCTCTGAAACCGCTTGGCCAAATGATATGAAACTTGGTAAGAAGCATCTATGGAAGGTCCTCTATAGAGATTGCTCATTTCGTTTTGATCCATTAACAAACATGGCTGCCACAGGCAATTCTTGTTTTAGATTGGTCGCTTTCTAAAAAATCTTCTTCTCTGAAACTGCTTTGCCAAAGTACCGAAATTTGGTGGAAGCACCCATAGGCTGTGGAAAGTTCTGTATTAAGTTTCATCAGAGCAGAATGAAAGGTGAGCGACACAGGCTCAGCTCAGTGCTGAGCCTCTAGTTGTATTACCTTTGAAATACATGTTCATTTTTGTGTGACCTTTGTAAAACATGCTCATTTTTGTATGACCTTTGGAAAACATGTTCATTTTTGTATGACCTTAAGGCTTATGAAAAAATGTTCATTTTTAGCTCACATTACCTTTGGTAATGTGAGCTTTTGTCATCACTTGGTGTCTGTCTTCTATTAGCTTTTTACAGTTGAATCTTCTCCCCTGAAATCGCCTGGTCAAATGAACCAAAACTTGGTAGGAAGCATCTATGGAAGGTCCTCTATAAAGATTACTCACTCCGTCCCGATCCGTTAGTAAACATGACCACCATAGGCAATTCTTGTCTTATTGAAGTTCTAATTTAATACATATGTAGGTTACAATTGAACATCGGATTCTAAAAAAATGAATATACAAATGTAATAATTTTTCTTAAAATCTATAGATTTTGTTGAGCATTGAAAACAAAATTACATATGATAATCAAGTCAGTGATACAGGCTCAGATGAACTTCTAGTTGTATGCTCTTTGAAAAACATGGGTTTTTTTTGTATGACCTTTGTAAAACATGTTCAATTTTGTATGGCCTTTGGAAAATATGTTCAATTTCGTATGACCTTTTGGAAAGCATGTTTATTTTTGTATGACCTTTTGGAAAACATATTTAATTTTGTATGACCTTTTGGAAAACATGGTCATTTTTGTATGACCTTTTGGAAAATATGTTCAATTTTGTATGACCTTTGAAAAACATGCTCATTTTTGTATGACATTTGAAAAACATGTTAAAATTTGTATGACCTTTAGAAAGCATATTCATTTTTGTTTGACCTTTGAAAAACATGTTCAGATTTGTATGACCTTTAGAAGACATGTTCATTTTTGTTTGATATTTTGAAAACATGTTTAATTTTGTATAACCTTTGGAAAGCATGTCCATTTTTGTATGATATTTGGAAGACATGTCCATTTTTTATTCACTTCTTTTACAGAAATTGTAACTTGATTGAGAAGGTTGTTTTCGTGAAACATGTCTTTTATATTATTATTTTCAAGATATCCCATATTTAATATTTAGAAATAAATCTTGAAATATTTCTGTATAAATTGTGATTGTTCCATTTTCTTATCATGTATCATAATGTTCCTCTTGATTTCGTATGCATTCCTACATATTTAATACAGCAGTAGGTAATATTTGGCTCTTTATGATTGGCTAATAGAAGGAAGGTTTGATTGACACAAGCTAATGCTAACTTTATGTGAAAACCGTTTATGATATGCTTTTTGAATGGTTTTAGTGTGAAACATTTAAGAAACCAGGGTTTGTTTAGAGTTTAGACAGCTAAGCTAAAATGTTTCAAATAATGTACTCCTTCCACATATTCTGTAAAAAATGAAACGATTCTTGTTTTATGATTCACTGATGTTTTGCTTTCACACGGTTCGCTGAAAGGCATTTCAAATACGTCTCAGATGTAAAATTATTTCGAAAATGAATAAGTAATGCAGCTTTAATAAAACATTTCAGCTGATATGACTTTGAAACACACCCTAATTTTGCAGTGTGTATGATTGAACTGACCATAAAATGGGATACCCAGTAATGGATGATGACTTTAATGTTAAGTCGTCAGGGAAAGTCATGTGGTTATTTATAGGGCCAGACTTAAAAATATCGTTGTTTGCTGTTGGCCTACCCATACTTAGAAGGGGAGGGTAGGTTTGGTTTTTTTTTAGAAAAAATATCAATATTATATACGAGTACTTCCGAGAATCTAGAACAAGTTCCGGTTACAATAAAATACGGATCAAACCAGAAAAGTACAAATCCGGATTTACTGCAAATGCAAAACGGAAAAAGAACAATTTTGTCACAACTGCAATAAAAAAAAATTGGGTCGGCCCCAATTTTGTAGGGTCGGTCGGCCAACAGCAAACAAACCTATTTTTATTTTTGGCCCAGTGTTGTGTTACTTTTTTAAATTTTATTGGTGAATGTGTTTATGATACACGAATGATTTTTTTCAGCTATTTTTCTCTGAAATAAAAATTCTGAACGTTACATGATACAGTCAAAAATGACCTTTTTGTAAGGGGTTGTACATGGTTTCAGTTATTGTCATTGATTTTCAGTTATTTTATAATCTAACCAGAATCATCACCGATGATAAAATTACACTTCACAGCTAATAATCTTTATGATTAACCCAGAAATATGTGAGACAACTTTTGAATAAATCGTGTACGGTATTAATTCTTCATTTAAGAGTACCATAATTCTCTACTAATCTGCAGACAAAGCTCTATCATACACTTACTTTTGAGGTATGAATTAGTTAAATGCTCATTCATGTTTATTTGTATCTAAATCTTATCTTTTTTGTCTTTTTTTTTAATTGTTTTAATTTTTTTATTTTGAAAATTCAAAATTTTCTGATGAGAAAGTAAAAATAAATATGAACAAGGTACATTTTTTTTTAAAGAGGAATCAAGATTCATTAGAATGCAACCATTTTGTTATGTTGTAGTTGTATCATATATTATAAGCTGATCCCTTCATTGATATTGTTACCTGTATTTTATTGTAAAACACTATTTCTTATTTTGTCGGTTTTCAATGAGAATGTTCTCAATGTGTGTGACTGCAGAAATTGAGAACATTCCCAAAACTTTGTTTGTTGCATAATCTATATATATATATATCTTTAGATAAGAATGAAATAATTTTAAAATATTCTACGACCAAAATAAGATGGAATAAGATAATAAAAAATATATTTCTTAGACCAAATTATTTAATTTTTGTTATTTTGATCTTAGAAAAATATTTTTTGATATATTTATTTTATTCTTAAGATGCATAAATTAAATGAATGACGAAAAAAAGTTTTTTTTTATAATTATCCTCCGATTATAGAGTGAAAAAGGTCAGTGAACTGTAATATCGTTCATTTAAGTATTGTTCATACATGATAATCAGATCACATTCTCTTCTTTCCATCAGTTGGAGACGTTGATTGAATGATTTTGGATTTAACTCCAAAACCATCGGTATTTCAGCTATGCAGTCTTCACCAAAAAGCATTAGATTAGCTTTAATACCCAGTCTAATGAAAATTGGTAGGAGCTTAAGTGAAATATTGCATAGAATTTGCAAAACTAGAAAAAAAATTCTTCCAAAGCATTGCTGTAAAATATGTCAAATTATTATTGGTACAAATTGCTATATATCGTAATGTGAGCTTGTATTCTTTTTTTTTATTTCCACCCAAAAATTAGTTTAAACTGTATCGTATTATATATGGAAGAAATATAGTTTTTTGGGGTTTTTTTTGTAATTTGTTTATTTTTCGAAGAACAGATTTATACATACATGATTCTATAAACACAATGTTTCAATGCACAAGTTACAATGTAAAAACAAGTTGATCTTCATACATAATGTTTTGTATTAACTTTTGAAATTCAAAGTTAGCAATGCATTTTAAATTATACAAGTTATACATACATTTTAATATAATAGAAATATATTAGTATTAACCACTCAATACTGCCTCCAGATCTAACCATTTTCTTTTAATGTGCTCCTTTTGTACTGGGGACAGATATATTGATGCCTTTTCAATATTTATAGCATATTTCAGGAATCCAAGACCACCTTCTAAATCAAGGTTTCTACATTTGCATCTACATACATATATATAATATTTCAAAATAATTAAAACATTGTTGATTGTGCCCTGGGCTGAACTGTGTTCAGTCAAGCCAAGAATTATGTCCTTTGCATTAAATGGTAAGCTAAGACCACAGATTTTCAGGAAATTGCCAATTGATAACCAAAAGTTCTGAACATAATTACATTCCCAAAAGATGTGAACCAGACTTTCTTTGGTTTCTGTACAAAATGTACATAGCTCAGTTTCTTTTAACCCACATTTAAATAGAAAGGAATTTGTAATTAAGATTCTGTGTATAAGTTTATATTGAAAGTCCTGTAATTTAGTATCTTTTGTAACAGAGAAAGGTATACAGTAAATAAAACTCCAATTATAATCTTCAATAACAACCCCCGTATGAACTTCCTTTTCTCATTTACTCTGAATGTTTAAAGGAAGCATTTTTACATTTAACATGTATTGTTTTGAAAAGTATTTGCATGGCTTAGTGTCCCTTTTCAGTCTATCAACAATGTCATTTTCAATTAAGTTTAATTTTCCTATCCCTTTTATCAGAAGTTTCCATCTATGTGGAATGGCACTTATAGTTTTTGTTTCAACTACCATCGCAAATGACTGAGCATTGTTAAGAATGACAGCATGACTTGAAACAATTGCATCTGTCACAGTCCTGCACTTATTTTTTAATACAAGGTGTGGTTTAGAATGATCAGTTATTGCAATTTTTTTTATTTTTGACAAAATTAATGTACATGATTGATGGCTAATAGATTTTAACACAGGTTGTCTCACACAGGACACAGCTACGTTGACAGAAGTCTTGATTTATCCCTGCTTTCTTCTTTATATTTTATTTAGCTCTAGCACAGCAGAACCTGAAGACAGCTGATTATGCCTTGTTCTTTTTTTTTTTTTAATATTTACTAAAACATGTGAAATAAAGACAGAATAATCCATGATAACTTAATGTCTTCTTTGTTCAATAAGGTTGGATATCTTTTTTATCGATAGGAGACTCTATAGTATTTGAAAAAAGAAATATGTTTTAATAACTGAGCTTGATTCCATGATATGGAAGTTTTTATTATAGAAAACATCCGTATTCATGCCCGAATTGGAGATTTTTGCTTGTTTATTTATTTATTAATTTTTTTTTTGTTCATGTAGAAATTGTTTGAATATTAAACTGAGATTGATTCCACGTTGATACCAAAAAAAAAAAAAGCAAATTTAGCCACGTCAAAAAAAAAAAAATGTTGGATTTAAACTGAGATTGATTTTTAGAAAATAACTTGAAATCTTTCTTAATTTGAAATAAAGCATAGGTGCCCTTGTTTTTCCATTAGAGTCTCAAAAGTATTTTGAAAATAAAAATGTGTTTGAATAACAAATAATGTTTGCTTTAACAATGTTGAATTTATTATTGCATAAAGAACATGTATTTATGTCATAAATTGAAAATAATTTAAAATTTAACAATTTCTTTTTTTATAGAATCGATCAAGTCACAAAGTTTAGAAGAAAAGAGAAGTCGTAGTTTAGAAGATAAATCACACGAATCAAAAGATCCTAGAAATGGTAACATTATCTATTATTGGTCATATTGTCTAGGTGACAACACAGTTAACAATGTCGTCACAATCGAAAATATCATTCAACATCCCACAATGAAAAGCTACTTCCTATGTGAAATATATTAATGATGCAAATAAATGTGTTTCTGGACACGGTTACTGATCAGGTCAAAAATGGACCTTTTAAAAGGGGTTCTTCTTCTTCCTGGTATAGTGCAGGACTCATCTTGAGTGTAATTTTGCACTCAAGATGTTGGAGATGTTTTCAGCTATTTTTCATTGAATTTCAATTATTTCATTTTCTATTCAGAATCCTCCCTTTTAATATACTATGGAATCTAATATTGTGGGTTTGAGTTTGGGGTTTATGGTGTTTAATGCCACTTTCAACAGTATTTCAGTTATATAGTGGCAGTCAGTTTTATTGGTTGAAGAAACCGGAGTACCTTGAGAAAACCACCGACCTACCGCAAGTAACTGACAAACTTTATCACATAATGTTGTATCAAGTACACCTCACCAGATCGGTATTCGAACTCACAACTTTAGTGGTGATAGACACTGATTACATAGGTAGATGTAAATCCAATGACCATATGATCAAGAATATGATGCCAGATGGTCTCTACTGATATTGTGGAAACATCTATCAGGTGTATGGCTTTAGGAATAAAGTATCATTACAGTTTTGAACTTGATGTGTCAAAGTCAAGGGGACAGATAATTTAACTCTAAAATAGTGGAGTATTCAAACTCCAGGATAAATTAAGCTTAAAGATACTACAAACGGAACGGTCTCCATTTTTAGCTTGCCTGTACGAAGTACAGAAGAGCTTATGTCGTCACATGTGCATCGTCATCAGCGTCGGCTTCCAATGTTGACGTTTGCGTTTAGGTCCAATGTAGACAAACTACTTGGCCCAGGTTGATGAAACTTCACATATGAGTTTGTCATGGACAGTTAAAAACACTGCACATAAATATAAGTCACCGTGACCTACTATTTCTGCCTGAATGACTTCGACATTTTTGCGTTAACGTTTGCGTGTAGGTCCAATGTAGACAAATTACTTGGTCCAGGTTGATGAAACTTCTTCACATGTGAGTTTTTCGTGGACAGTAAAAAACACCGCACACAAATATAGGTCACCATGACCTACTATTTCTGCCTGAATTACTTCGGCATTTTTGTTAAGACCTGTTTTACTATTACATTTATATGTCCATTTTGAATACCATTAAATGGTTTTCTTTTGGCTAAGCTGAAGTATTGTTCTTAATCAAATTAAACACTAACCACATGGCTATGACATTCACATGTAACTATAGATTGCACAGGCGAGCTGGATGGTCTGCCTTGCGACCAGCTATTTTTTAATTGAGTTATCAAATGAAAGATTTATCTCAGTTTTGAGTGAGTGAGTGATTGATGTGTAACACCAAATGAACAATTTTTTAGCTATGTCCTAGGGAGAACAAGTTAGATTTCAATGAGATGCTGATGATGTCCACTTTGTACTAGACCAACACGCTTAGTTGGATTTTTATAGTGCTACCTCACTGAAACAAATGTCTGTGTCACTCTACCCGGACGCATTATTCCGATTCCGAGCCAACCAGTCTTTGCACTCGCTCCTTAATGATTAGCTACAAAGCAAAAAAAAAATTTTGGCGGTCTTTGGTTTGATCCAAACTGGGATCAAACTCATGATCTACCTCACTCAAGGCATACAGGCTAACCATTATACCACTTATGCAGTTTATCTAAGTTTGAGATAACAAGCTCAACTGTTATTTCACTTCATTCCTGGCAAGGTGTACTTGATACAACATCATGTGGAAAAGTTTGTCAGTGACTTGTGACAGGTCAGTGGTTTTCTCTGGGTACTCCTTTTGCCACCACCAATAAAACTGACCGCCACGATATAAACTGAAATATTGTTGAAAGTGGCATTAAACAACCCTAACTCTTATTCCGCGTTTAATCATATAAAATCTTTTATTACCTTATTTTACAGATTACTTTGTAGAAAGACAATATTTAACAGTACACCTTCCTCTGGCGACAGACAGACATCGGCATTCATTCTCTAGTCTTTTTTATCTCAACCCTGAAGCTTTTAAAGGTGAGATTAGAAGTGTGCTATCAGTCAATATTATATTTACCATATAAAGATTGGAAAAGAATGCTCCATTTTAGTATAAAGGCTAAATAATGGACAGTGTATATGCGTAGTGTAAGGAATGTTGTATATTTGCCGTTTCTGAGCCACATTTGCACCAAGCTTTACAAACATTTTATTATAACCAATGTAATCTTTTGTATATTATAACGGCATCACTTGATCATATTATCTCAGTCATAGCTAAAATGAAAATAATTATTATCAGAAAGAGATGTCAAATAAATTACATACAGATTTATTTTTGTGAACAAGTGAAATGTTAATTTTTTTTTAAGTAAGAGTTACAATACATTGAGAATGTTATTTATGATTATACATTTTTTTTTTGCTAAGCAAGTGAATTTATTGTTTAGTTTTAAAATGAGTCATATCCCTCTTGATAAATTAATTTTTGAAAATACATTTTAATTGCACATATTGTAATTAATTTTATAAGTGTTTTGGTTTTGTTTTTTTGTGTTTTTTTTTTTAAATGTCAGATAATTTTTTGTCCTTCTACCACCTTAAATGATCTTGTGTCCATTTCACACACCTTACCCTTTAATTTCTACTTTTCCTACTGTTTAAACTGGATTCTAACATGGAGGTACATGTAGCAAATTATTTTCCAGATATCACCCTTTTTTTTAACACCTTGTGTTCACTTGCCCTTTTACAGTCTTCATGATAAAGTTTGTGATTTACAAGCCAGATGTGAAATTTGAAAGAATTAAGAATACATACCTTATTAGTGACTTGCAATGTCATTCAACAGGCCCGAAGGAATTTCTACTGTTGAAGACTGCCTACAGTTTAGATAAGATAGTGTTTTCATTTGGCATGCTTTATCGCCAATACAAACAATTTTTATCTGACTGTTTTATCTACAGACCCCTGGTCAACTTAAATGTTGCTTCTTGGGCTTGTAAGCATTGTGATTGGATGCTTCTTAATATAAGAGGAGCCAATCAAGTTTGTTTACTAGTCTGCAAGGCATGCCACTCATTTTTAAGTAGGAGGTGATATCTTGAAGGGCAGGGATTTTTTTAGCCTTCCCTAAGGTTCTGTAAAAGAACCCTTTCCCAATGAAAAATATTCTAAAATCATGTAAAGTTCACAAAATTATGCTCATGATGAGTGGTCCATAGTAGACCTGTTGCACTGGCTAATTTATACGTCCCTACCCATCACCTTTCATTGATTTGAGTCCCGTGGCGTTTAAATTTTTAAATGTTCTCGTCCTGAATATAGCTGAAAAATTGCTCGCTGGACGTTAAACACCAATCAATCAATCGGTCACAAAATTTTCATTCTTACCCCCTTATTTTGATTCCCAATTTGAGCAATTAATCCCTGAATGTGTGCATACATTATATATAAAGATGTTTTTAATCAGAATGTACAAATTAGGAGAAGAAAATCAAATTTTTAATAAACTTTTAAGATATTTTAAATTACGTGTTTAAATTGTTTAATTCAGCTTTCACTTCTATTTTGTACCGATATTTTATATACTTGTTTTCACCAATGAAGCCTGTTTTAAATTTGCAAACAATTTCATTGGTCAATATTTTTGACGAGTCTACTACCTATTTATAGATATCGTTCTAGTGACCCTCTGATTTTCTAATAAACCTATTAGCCTGTCAACGGTTCAGGGTGATAGAATCTGTAACAATTCAGGATGTTTTTAATGGTACTTTCTTATTTTAAGAGCTTCTTATCTTAATGAGAGAGCAAGCAAATCTTAAATGAAACTTGTTGCAATGAAATGGTAATTTAAAAACCCCAAAATAGGAGAAATTTTCTTTATTTTCGTTTTGTGTGTGTTTTCAAATTTGATGAAACCTCCACTAAGGCCATACAAAGTTAATTTCTTGGTTCTCAGGCCCACCCGCATGTGGAAATTCGTCGCCGCATTGCCGATTTTTTTGCAAAAATAGTAAAAAAAAAAATTAATGCGGTAGCGCTGTCCGTATGGAAAAAACAACCGCATCGGTTTTTCTCTTATATCGTGTGGTCGGTGAAACGCTTTAAAACGCATCATGCTTAAATGANAAAAATAAGAGAAATTGTACAATACTTAAAACAATTTTTTATTTTTTAAATTTATTTTTTTTACTTTTATTTTTTTGGGTAAGTGTTATGGTGTGTATCGAATCTTGATGAATCATTGTTTGCTTTAGGACTAGAAGACAAGACAGTTAGAGAAATGATACGAGCCAAGTCTGCTTCCTTTATCACGAGTTCTATTGGTATTGCTTGTTAACTTCACGATGGAGAATTGTGCAAATATTTTTATAAATTATAAAAAAAAAAATTCTCCCCCCCCCCCCC